>RJWM01026620.1:0-27701 GCA_004363535.1 Dasyprocta punctata
CTACAACGCGAGCACAAGGCCGGCCTGAGCTACACAGTGCGACCCTGCCCCAAAAAACCAGGGCCGGGAGTTTGGCTCAGTGGCTTACGCACCTGTCAGGCAGGCGTGAGGTTGTGAGCTCAATCCCTGGTGCCACAAAAAAAAAAAAAAAAAAAAAAAAAAAAAAAAAAACTTTAATTCCCATTTTGCATCCATAAACACCAGGGTACAGGAAGGTCAAGTTATTCAACCTAAGTCACATTAGAAAGCGAAAGGGCTAGGGAGAAAACTGAGGCCCAGGGCATAGAACTATTTAAAACTACATCTTTATTTTTTTGTTTTACACTGGTTCTTTTTCCCTCCTATCCTTTACATCATGAATCTACTACCTCTTTCTAAGTGCTGCAACAATCAAAGCTGTGTATCCAAACTCCTGGTAAAGATCAGAACTGCGTATTGAAATCCAGTTGAACCTGCACCCATAACTTCTTACCCTATAAAATAGATCAAAAGGCCCTGCTTTGACTTATCAGTTTGGTAGACATATCCTTATGCATAACTAAAGACAATGATACTCTATTCCTTAAAATAGGCAGAGAAAAAACCCAAAGATAGTTTGTTAAAACTGCCAGCTCCTCTTTGCATGTGTCTGCATTTATCTTCACGACCATGATTGAGAGAACTGCCTTTTGCCCACAAGTTTTTTTTGTTTTGCTTGTTGTTTGTTTGTTATCGGGAATTGAACTCATGACCTTGCGCTTGCCAGGCAAGGGCTTATGCCACTGAGCTATAACCCCAGCCCATGATTTTTTTTTTTTTCCCCCGGCACCAGGGATCGAACTCACAGCCTCGCACCTGCCAGGGCAGGTGCTTAAGCCACTGAGCCAAACTCCCACCTCTGGTTTTTTGAGGCAGGGTTGCACTATGTAGCTCAGACTGGCCTTATGCTCGTGTTGTAGCCCAAGGTGGCCTCGAACTCACAATGCTCCTCCTACCTCAGTCTCCCTAGTGCTGGGATTAAAGGTGTGCGCCACCATACCTGGCTCATGATTTTTTTTTTTTAAGCACTATGTTATTTGGAAAACCTCCTGGCCATAATTGCACAAATATTCTCTTGGCTCTTTGTAGCCAGAGAGCTTCTAAGTTAAACTAAGTCACAAATACTTACCATGTGCTCTCCTCTTAAACTCGTCAAAGCACCTTAAATAAAGTTAAAAAGTAAGAGGGAAATGTATTTACCATATTTGTAATTTAAAGAATTTCATTCAGGACATATACCTAACTCTTAAAATTAATCATCTGATTGGTAAAAATTCGGAAACGTGACACAGTTCAGTGTCGGTATGAATAGGAAGAGATGGTTCTCTCAGTTTGGCTTCATGGAAGCCACTCTCCCTCCTAATATAGCAATCAGGTTTTTGATGGGAAAATTATCACTCCTCCACAAGGTGAAACCTTGACAAAAAGTTGGTATTCTTTCATTCTAGAAGCTGGCAGACTCCCTGAAGCAGTTGCTTCTAACCTGCCCTCCCCCTCACTTCGACATGAGATCAACCCTCTCTCAGAAGTTTGAATGGTGTGAGACGAGGCCCAGTGTGTTGGCCCACTGAAAGGCTGTAGAGTGGGTGCTGGCATGGGTACTCTTCAATCCTGACAGGTCCGGAGACCATGCCTCTGCCCTCCCCCACCGCCACTCTGATCTATAGCCTCCTAATAGCACCTCTTTAAATCGAAGTTGCCAGAATTGGTGTCTGTGGTTTAATAAGGATCCCTCCCTCATATGCCCAGTACTCAAAAATTCAGTATCTCATAATCTGCCCCAGGGAAACACACAGGTACACATACTGCAAGATACTCTTAGCAGAAATGCTTGTAATGGCCAAAATATAGGACAGTTAGGTTAAACTATATGAAAAAAAAACTTTTTCTTTTTGAGGCAGGGTCTCACTACATAGTTCAGACTGGCCTTGAACTCACTGTGTAGCCCAAGCTAGCTTCAAACTCACAGCAATCCCCTTGCCTCGGCCTCCTGAGTGCTGGGATTATAGGCATGCACCACCACACCCAGCTGAAAATAACATTTTATAGAATAAAACCAGTTTAACATCAGCAATTTCAAATAGCTCCAGCTCACAGTAGTTTAGTAAGCAGTGGTACTTTCATATTTCACAGTACTATGCAAAGACAAAGAAGAGATAAACCTTACCATGTGTGGGAAAGCAAGTTTAAGAATAATAAATATACAATATAAAACTATATCTTTCTAGTAGATGAATATATGAAAAAAGTAAAGAGAAAGCTCTTGGAAGATCTAGAAAATCCATACCCCTTGGACAATAATTGTTATCCAGGGAGGCGACTGGTATGCGAATGACAGTAAAAAGGCCTTGAGATTTGTCTGTATTGTTTAGATTCCTTTACAGTATGGATAGATTTATATATCATATATATGCAAAAAATATAAACAGCTGGGCATGGTGGCACATGCCTTTAATCCCAGCACTTGGGAGGCTGAGGCAGGAGGATCATTGTGAGTTCGAGACCAGCCTGGACTACATAGTGAGACCCTCTCTCAAAAAATAGGGCTGGGGATTTAGTTCAGTGGCATAAGTGCCTGCCTGACAGGCGTGAAGTTGTGAGTTCAACCCCCAGTACCAAATATATATATATATATATATATGAATTTTAATGTATTTTCTAAACCGTTCAAAGGTACCCTGCCCTAGAGTAGGCATTGGCACATGATAGCCCTGCAACTTTTGTTAGTAAGGTTTTGTGGAAGACAGGCACACTCATTTGTTTTCTTATTGTCCCAGGTGCTTTTGTACAAATGGCCAAACAGTGGAGAAAAACATTACAGACCTTTTATTTAGAGCTATGGTTCTCAGCCCTGATGAGCATTAGACTCACCTGGAATTCACACCCACTTCCCCCCAGCAGTGACCAAACCCAGAGCCTTCTCACTGCTCTTTTCATTTTTTTATTTTGAGGCAGGGTCTCACTAAACCAATAAATTGCCCAGGCTGGGCTCAAATTCATGATCTTCCTGCCTCAGCCTTCCAGAATATTGAGATTAAAGCTCTGTGCTCACAAAAGAGGGTCAAGGGTGCGGCTTGGGCATTGTTTTCCAGGTGGTTTTCATGTACTGCCAGGTTTGACCTTTCGGATTAATTCCAGACTCCTGAGCATGACTTAAGAGGACCTTCATGCCCTGAGTTTCCCTCCAGTCACCCTGCCCATCCGCACTCCCTGTCTCCTCTGCTTGCTCATAAGGACACAGCAGGCTGGCACTTGTCTGTCTTTCTGCCCGGGTTTTCCCTCCTCCTGTTTGCTGGCAAGTGCTGACTCATCCCTAAAGTTGGGGCAGGAGGATGGTCTCCTCCAGGAAAGTCCAGACTTGCTCAATGCTGCACACTGAAGGTGTGTCCCTGTGTCCCTGTGTCCCTGTCTGTCTCACATGAAGGCCGGGTCAGGCACACCACATCGTAATTACTGTACCTTCTCAGAGATGGAGTCCGGTGAACACTTGCTGAACTGAGTTAAACTATGATAAAATTAGCTCCAATGCCCTACATCCAGTTTCACAAAGGTATTTTAAAGTCTGTGTCAGAAAAATAAAACAATCACTGGATGTATTTATTATAAATAGTCTAGCAATTTTCAAGTTATCTGGGTATTGGTATTGGGCATTCCAAACTCGATAGCCTAAAGTTGAATGGCCTGGGTTTATGACAATTAAGGGAGACAGAAACGAAAGACATGTCAAACTTCTTCCTTGGATAAAACACTGAAGGGCACTTGTAGAAAGGTATCCAGTTCATCTTTTAAAAAGATTAAATTCTATTTCTCTTTCTAAACAGTATTTTGCTTGGAAAACTGGTTGCACTTAGGACTTTCTTACTGAGCTTATTTTGTGTGTTACACAAATTTGCAAATTGCATTTACTTCTGTCTGATTCTGAGCGCCAATGGACAAGTTAGCTTTCTCCAGTCTCATCCCCAGTTAGTTTCTGCCAAGTAGGAGAGATTCCAGGGCATGAGCACCATCCAGATCAAAATGCATTGTGATTGCCATAGTGGGGCAATAGAATAAACTAATGACTAATTGCACCTGACACTGTTGTTATAAGTTTTGCTCTTCAAAAGATGAATAACAACTTGTTTTAATTTTGCTTGGCTAGTTAGCAGACAAATCTCTCACATGGTGGCAATGATATGTGGATATTAAAATGTACATTTGATTAATTTCTAGGTTTGAATGGAGAAAAGACCCTGGTCAACCAAGTTAAATTTGAAAATGTGTTTGGTACTGGGCTATGGCTCAGTGGTAGAGTGCTTGCCTCACATACACAGAGTCCTATATTTGAGCCCCAGCTCCAGGGAGGAAAAATATAAAGGACTTACCCTACGCAGTTAAAGACAGAAAAAAGCTATTACAGTGCTAGGCCAGAAACAAAGTCTGAAAGAAATGCTCATTTTTAGCATTAGCAGAAAATATTTATTAAGTACATACCAGATTTTGTTTTGTTCCACTGGATTTTTTTCTCTTTTTTTTTTTTTGTTTTTTGTTTTTTGTTTGTTTGTTTGTTTTTTGTTTTGTTGTTGTTGGTACTGGGGATGGAATTCAAACGTTGCACTTGCCAAGCAGGTGCTTAAGCCACTGAGCCAAACTCTCAGCCCTATTTTTTTGAGGCAGGGTCACACTATGTAGTTCAGGCCAGCCTTGCTCACATTGCAGCCCAAGTTGGCCTCGAATTCACAATGCTCTTCCTACCTCAGCCTCCTGAGTGCTGGGATTAAAGGCATATGCCACCACACCCAGCTCTTCCACTGGATTTTTTTTAAAAACTAGAATCTGAGCATCCTTGCCCTGTTGCTGATGCTTTGCAACACACATGGTAAACCCTGACACTCTGGGGCCAGAGGTCTCCTTGGGATGACTGTTACAGACTAAAAACTGGTGATCAACTTAACACCAGCTGAATTAAATTGGCACGGTGCTGAGTATAGATAGCCCACCAGAGGAAAGTTGCCAGCATAAATAGAGACATGGAGAAGAAGAGCAAGGCATTGTGGGTTCTCTTAAGTGTTGCTGTTTTGAGCCATTGGTTCTCCTGCAGGAGCTTGTCATGCTGGCTTCCCCAATATGGATTCGGCCATTATCATCGGAGGAGCTCGGGGCCTCATCACTGAGAGTGGTTGTGGTTTACTTTGGGGGAGCCCTGCTCCTCGCACTGAGCATCGCTTCCTGGCTCCAGAGGGGAAGATGTGTGCTGGAGAAGCTTATCATGCTGGGCTTCCTGACCTGTACTCAACTGTTCTCATCCTCGGAGGAGCTCGAGACGTTGTTGGCACTGAGGATGGCTGCAGTAATTTTCAGGGCAGCCCCACTCCTTATTTTGAGTGTGACTTCTCGGCTCCAGTGTAGAACCCTCAACCCACTGCACGGCTCCTTCACCCCGCTGGCATAGACGTTCTAGCTTCCACCGCCGACCTTTGTCCTTGCCAACGGAGATCTGTAAAACAGACTGGCGTGAGTCCTTATCGTGGGCTCTTAGACCTCCAGTTGGATTTGTGGGAGGCATTGTCATGTGCTTTGGGTCTTTAGCTGGACTCATGCAGGACCTTGCTGTGGGATCCAGGACCTTGGCTGAATATCCTGGGTCTTTAGTGTTGTAGACAGATTTTCCTGCACTTTCTTGTGTTTAACTCTGGGTGACCATCATAAAACAGTCTTATAAATTCTGTATCCTGTGTGCAGTTGTTCTCCCTGTAACCCCTGACTACAACAATGACAAAGAGAACATGCTCTTCATTTCATTTCCAACTTTCTGAAGCAGGCTCTCTGCAGACACCTTCTGGCAGTGCGCCCTGTGTCTGCTCAACTATTAGTCTTAGACTCACGGAAAAGAATAATGTGTGTGTTTGTTTCCTGTGGTGAATATAAAACATTGGTGACTTTAAAAAATTTTTATTTTTTATTGTTTCAGAGGCCAGAAGTCCAACATCTGTCTATCACTGAGACAAAATCAAGATGTCAGCAGGGCTGCGCTCCTTCTAGAGGCTCAAGGGGAGAATTTGTTCTTCGCTGTTTCTCTCCTCTGGTGGCTCCTGGCCTCCTTGGCTTGTGGCCACATGGGTCTCTATGGTCACATCGCCTTCTGTGTTGACGTGTGTCACATTTCCTTCGGCCTCGCTCTTTTAAAGGCACATCTGGTTGCACTGGGATCATCTCATTTTAAGATCCTTCATCATATTTGTACAAAGATGCTGTTTCCATAGCAGGTTAAATGAACAGGATCCAGAAATTAGGACACAGATATCTTTCAGGAGGGTGTCTGTGGCAACAACATGCGTGTTTATTATTCAACAAACCCAGAGATTTCCATGAAGTGTACCTCTAATATTAGACTTCCCTGGTCTCTGCATCTTTTGTTTCCTGAGGTCCAGACCACAGGAGGTAAGAACAGGCCCATCAGGCTGACAGCTGCCTGGGAAAAGAGACCATGTGTCCAAAAACTGAAATCAAGTAGATGATCCATCTATTACTGGTGATGGAAAACAAAGGTGAGGGCAGGGACCAGTGACTGGCGTCCACTCACACGTTGTCTACCTGCCAACTGCCTCTGACAAATGTCAGCTGTGAGTCTTGGGCTCCAAGAGAGAAGATGAGACATGGAGACAGCACATAAAGTCATCTCTCCAAGACGGAAAAGATGAAGTCAAAGAGAAGGAGTGCTCCGAGCAGAAAGTGTGGCATCCTGACCACACTGGGACTCAGGGATTTGATCCAGGAACATAAAGAGTTAAGAAAGTTTGAGAGCAAAGTAGCTTGGGGGAAGATTTCAAGGATGTTCTGAGCTGAAAGAAAACAGGAAATGAAAAGCTTTGCAGGCAGCTTGGGAACAGTGGCCGGCCTTCCTCCCCCATCCTTCTGCCTAGAGGACTAAAGTACAGGAAAATGCAGCAATCATGTGACACCAGGGGGCCACACTGGGCGGATATAATTCCAAAGCCCTGCTGCAGACCATGTCAGGAATGGGTCACCTTGAGTTCTGAGAAAGGGCTCTCTGTGGGTCTGCCACATTGCAGGAAAGATGAGGCCCAGGCCCTCCCCAGGACCAGCTGGATTATTTTTTCCCATCCCAGATAATAGGGCAAGCTGTTCATTTTAAAGAGTGTATCTGAGAAGCCATGGCACTCTATATTCATTTCTCTATTAATTTTCCAGAGCTATACTAACAGAGCTCCATAAACTGGTGACTTAAAAACAATAGAAATTTATTCTCTCTGTTCTAGAGACCAGAAGTCTGAAATCAAGGGGTTGGCAGGGGTGGCCCCTTCTGGAGGTTGGGGGCATGAGTCTTCTCCCTGCCTCTCTCCTGGCTCCCGCTGGCTGCCAGCAATCCTTGACTTTCCTTTGCTTGCAGATGCAGCCGTCCCGTCTCCGCCTACATCGCTCTATGGCATTCTGCCTGTGCGTCTCTGTCTGTATCCAGACTTCCCTCAGTGGACACTGATCATTGGATTAGGGCCTGCCCTAAGCTAGCAACACCTCATCTTAATTTGATTGCCTGCAACAGCCCAAGTAAGGTCACATCCATAGGACTAATCCGGAGCATTAAGGTTCCAACGTATCTTCCTGAGGACAGTTCAACTCACAACACTCTCCAGGTAGGTAGTATTAAAATTACACAGATCTAAAGGATGTGTGGCACACTGCATGAGTTCTCCAGGGGTGCCATAATGAAATGCCACACACTGAGTGCCTTAAACATGGGAACTCATTGCCTCACAGACCTGGAGGCTGTCACATCCAAAAGCAGGGTGCAGCCAGCGCTGCTGTCTTCTCAGGTCTCTCTCCTTGACTTCCAGATGGCTGCCTCATTGCCCAGTGTGTCTTCACAGCGACTTCCCTGGAAGTGTATCTGTGTCCTAATTGCCTCTTTTATAAGGGCACCCATCATTGGATTAGGGCCCTCTCAACTCATCCTTTCAATTTAAAGTATCTACCATTGTCTGTCTGTCTGTCTGTCTGCCCACCTACCTACCTACCTGAACCCAGGGCCTTTGCACTAAGTTACATCCCCAGCCCCTTCTTTAATTTTTTATTGTGAAACAGGGTCTCATTAAATCAGTAAGTTGCGCAGGCTGTGCTCAGTCCTCCCAGAATGCTGGGATTACAGGTATGTGCCACCACAGCCAGTTTAATTATCTCTTTAAAGATCCTATCTCAAAACAGACAAGCAAAGAGACCCTATCTCCAAATGCTGAGATGCTGATGTTAAGATTTATGAATTTGGGAGGAACACAATTCAATCCACAGCACACACATAATACAAATAATAATGAAATCTATAATAATCCTTTTATGCAAATAGCCGATTGATTGTCACATAATACTTTTATTGGTTTTGTGTTTGTGTGTGTGCGTGTGTGTGCACTTTGGTCAGACTCTTATCTATAGCCAATCTGTAGTTTCAGTTGACTAATAAGTGTAACCCCAACATGGATGTTGGTATTTCTGTTCACCTCAATGAAAACCCCTAATGTGATACAAAGAAGATGTATGTCACAACTGCAAACATTGTGGTCCATGATGTAAGTCCATGATGTAAGAAACTGTTGTGGTGAATCAGATGACAATGAATATTTGAATCCAGCAGAATATTTCCTCGTATTTTTTGTGGTATTGACAATGTGATGGCTACTGCTATTGCATAACTTTGTTCAATTTGCATATTTCACAATGTCTCCAATTCCTTAAATCTAAACAGTTGATCAAAAATAAACCCCACTTGCAACATTTGCAAGACACTGACTCCACTGCTGACTCCTAATTCCCACGGTGCAGCTCCCGACTTTGGAGCTCGAAGGCCGAGCACAGCAGTGTAGCAGCAATTCCCATCATACACAAGCGAGAGGTGTAAATAGTCTCAAGAGCACAGGTAGTAGTGGCTGGGGAGGTAGCTCAGGGCTGGACAATGACAAGGGGTGTTAGGTTAGCGCCCAAGATCCCGCAACGGGGCAAAATTAGAGCTCACAAGAATATTTGGCAGATTTTTTCCCCTATTAAATTGGTAAATAATTGTCAGAAAGCAAATGGAAAAGAATGGAGAAAAGACAGACGTGGAGCCTCATAACCAAACTTTCCCATGGTCGCTGTACTCTTTAGCCCATCCCACCCATGCAGACTGAGTCTCTAAAGATCATCTCTCTCCTGTTCTACAGTGACTGATTCCTGTCTGCAAGGCCAAACATCTCTGCGTGCACTTTGAGGAGCCTCATCCCTTCTTCCTCATTCCTCAGGTTGCTCCCTATGATCTGCAGCCTACGCAGCCCACAAGGGTTCTCATCTCTGTGTTTTGGATTGGGGAGAGCATTTTAAAACAGTAATTATGTAATACTTAACATAGTAAAAAGGCATGGAGAATAATAGGATCACCTATGTTCCTGTCTCTCAATTTAAAGCAAAACTCAACCAATCACTAGAACTCTAGCGTGTGCACAGGCGCTCCCTCACCACACTCTCCGAAGCCAGCCTGGACTGAACTTAGAGGTTATTATTCTCAAGCTTTTTTTCCCTTTAGGACTGGGGATTCAACCCAGAGTCTTTTTACCAGGCTATGTCTCCAACCCTTTTTAATTGTTCTATTTTGAGACAGGGTCTCACTAAGTCACTCAAGCGTGCCACCTTCTTGCCTCAGCCTCACAGAGGCCCGGGATCACAGGTGTACATCATCGCCACACCCAGCCCTCAAGCATCTCTTAGCATTTGCACTACATATATTTAGCAACAGCCTGCCTTAATTTGTACTGGTTTACATTTAGCTGCTGCATATAATCCCCTGCAGCTTTTCTCTTCTTCATAATATAACTCTGTATGATCTTCCAGTATTGATATGTTTTGGCTGCCAGGTTTTGTTTTGTTTTCTTGTTTCTTTTGTCATTGCTTATTTTAGGCAAAGATCACAAGTGTAGGCTCAAGAATCAGATTATGTAGGCTCAAAACCTAACCCGAACACTTTGGGCAAGATCGTCCTAGCAAAGGAGCTTTAGGACTAAAAGAATCAACTCCTGCACAGGGCTCAGAAAGGTGCCTCCTGGTCAATGTACTTACTACGAACTCTTGTCTTTCCATGCCTACTGCCAGGAAAACCACGCTGAGAACCTAAGTCAAAAACACAAACTGTGCTCAAAGATCTCAGGCAAAATGTCAAGGCAGCAGTGCCAATTATTTTCTGGTATATTAGAATGAAAATGGGTTCAGACATCCACAGATAGATGTATTTATCTATTTAAAATAAATTAATAATCCTCTATCCCATTTATATAAGCCATTCAATTCTTTCTTAAACCATATATCTTGAGGATTTTTTGTTCATTTGTTCGCTATAAAAAGAAGGTTTGCTCCCAGCACTCGGGAGGCTGAGGTAGGAGGAGCGTTGTGAGTTCGAGGCCGGCTTGGGCTACAACGTGAGTGCAAGGCCGGCCTGAGCTACACAGTGCGACCCTGCCTCAAAAAAGTAGGGCTGGGAGTTTGGCTCGGTGGCTTAAGCGTCTGTCTGGCAGACATGAGGTTGTGAGTTCAATCCCCGGTGCCGCAAAAAAAAAAAAAAAAAAAAAAAAGAAGGTTTGCTGTTTTCAGGCCCCTACAGGAGGTGGAACACGATTGGTGGGGACCACAGTAACTTGTAAGGCAAATAGCGTTAGCAGGCCTGTGACTAACAATGACAGTATGTGCCGTCCCCTCCTCACCAGAATTCCCAGCCAGC
This sequence comes from Dasyprocta punctata, assembly GCA_004363535.1. Taxonomy (NCBI): domain Eukaryota; kingdom Metazoa; phylum Chordata; class Mammalia; order Rodentia; family Dasyproctidae; genus Dasyprocta; species Dasyprocta punctata. The sequence goes on from RJWM01026620.1 coordinate 10,754, forward strand.
CTTCACACCTTCAGAGTCTCTTGGCCAGCTCATTTGGCCTGGGTTTGTCACAATGTTCCCTACCAATACCACCAAGTGTTGTAGCAAAACATAACCAATTCCAAAATGAGACTTGAATAAAATGGCTGTGGAATTCGTTGAATTTATATTTTACCACCATTTTATTAAATGTCAGGGCATCTGATCCAGTGTAGAACAGCAGCTGCTTCAGATCATGTGCTATTTTGAGTTACCCTGTATTAGATCAAGACTTTTATCTTTATGACATACATGATGCTACTAGATGTTTTTCAATAAAAAATAAAGTAGTTCTGCATTCTAAATGGAAACTGCTGGGTTAGTTTACCTGGTTTTGGAAATAGAGACTTGTTACATTTTTCCCTGTCAGCGATTTTCACTAACAACAATAATAATGAATCATTCTCCCGAGGGAAAGGTTTCTCCAGTGAGGATTGTGGAGGGGGGTTGTCCCTTTCTAATGGAAAAGTAAGTATTCCTTCAGTTGTGAGAATGACTTTGGGAAACATTTTTTTAAAAATTGCAGGAGCCAGACTTGATGGCACATACCTATAATCCCAGCATTTGGGAGGCTGAGGCAGGTGGATCACCATGAGTTTGAGGTCAGGGTGGGCTAACATAGAACCAGTGTCAAAAATCAAACAAACAAAAAATTGCAGTTACCTGAAATTCATACAAATTACATGCAAAGCGGCTAGGCTACAGTCTCCCTTCTAGCCTGAGCCAGGACCTTTACCAATGCATTCCTTAGAATTTACTGCTTTGTATATAATGGATAAGACTTTCTCCCTGAATAATAAAGCAATTTATTATCAAAAGCAGACTAAATGTCTGGAAAAAGAAATAAACCGTGCTGTGTCATGTGACAAGGAGCTGTTATCAACTTCAATAATAAGAAGTATTGCACAATCTAAACAACGCTGAAGAGGTTAGTCCTCAGGAGACCCCTCTGGCTAGACTGACCACAGAGCCTTCCGCAATAAAAGTCTTCTTCCCACCCCCACTTCTGGAGCAGTTTGTAAGCCGAGGTCCATCTTCTCTTCCCTATTCAGTGCTGCCTTTCTAATTCTCCCAAGTTTAGGGAGAATGCTTCTAGCACAACTATCAGCCTGCCCTGTTCACCTAGCCGGTGGGTTAGGGAAGCCTACTTACTTCTCAAGGCGTATTCCTTAGGCTTCACTGAATTCAGATCAGAAAGGAATTCGTCAGTATCTTGCATGCACTTGACAGAAATGTTTCTTGCAAGAAGAACAAAAGGTAGTTGAAAAGAGAGCAGGCAAGAGAGTAAAGTGGTGACCACCATTATCTCTCAACCCGTCAGGATGAGCCTCCCTCCTTAGACAAAGAGCCTTCTATTTATGAGCCACTTGTCTATAGCGTGCTGGGGTAAATGTGACATTGCTCGCTCCTTAACAAGCAGAGAGACAAGCCATGTTTCCTCAGCCACCTGCAAAGCGGCAGAGATGAACAAACCATGGAAACCAATTTATATACAACTCGCTATTGTTGAGTAAAATAGTACTGTGAATGTGGGGGCTGCCGACCACCTGGCTTGCTTTAGTGATGCAGATTAACATCTCCAGCTAACATGATAAGACTTGATTTTCTCTGGTTGAATGGTCTGGTCTATATCTCTGGGTTTTTAAAAATGTGCCAATAATGTGAAGCGGCAATATTTAATTTTTGCTCAGGAAAGATGACAAATCCAATCTGTAAAATGCTTAGATGGGTCATAAGCAATAGAGGGTCTCTGTGCTCATCCAGTGGGTTATGCACCTCAGTGAATTTGCTGGACTTTGGAAGTGGCTTTAGTGTCACAGGAAGGGATGATCATTATAGAAAAAAATGCACATGCATTCTCACATGTGGGTTTAGGACACACACCCTGAGAAGAAATGACACTGATAAAAGGCCACGATGATGGCGTTCACTTACTCTAAGGAAACATGAAATACATCCATCTGGATTTCTCACGGTGCATGATATTCTTTTTCCAGAAACACTTTCTTTAACTAGTAACCTTTAGAACTTTTTCTACAGGATCCTACAACTGCAGTGCGTCACCCAACCTCCTGAGCAGAGAGATTGCTGGACTCCAGAGGACAGGAATCAACAAATGTATAGTGTGCCAAAGGAGGGTCACCAAAAAGGGAAAAGTCTCTCATGGTTTCACAGAAAGCAACATAGTCAAGCAAGACTGTGACCTGTCCTGGTGGCTGACACTGACAGATGAACTGAGAGGCCTGTACATGGTTTCAAAAGTAATGCATGAAGCCAGGCATGGTGGTGCGCGCCTTTAATCCCAGCACTCGGGAGGCTCAGGTAGATGGAGCATTGTGAATTCGAGGCCAGCTTGGGCTACAATGCGGGCACAAGGTTGGCCTGAGCTACATAGTGTGACTCTGCCTCAAAAAACCAGGGCTGGGAGTTTGACTCAGTGGCTTACACGCCTGTCTGAGAGGTACGAGGTTGTGAGTTCGATCCCTGGTGCCGCAAAAAAAAAAAAAAAAAAGTAATGCATGAGGAGTCTTAACTGACCTTGATAGACAACAAGAGGCTAGCTTTGATTAACACAGGTCTCACTTTAACTTGATCTTAAACACCCAACAGAAAAGTATAACCAAAAGATGTATGAGATATAGAAGGGGGAGCCAATCATTGACACCCTTCTGAAAGTTTCCAGCTATACCAGTAGCTGACCATTGTATGGTATATTAAGGAAAAACTACAATGGAATCTAGAAAATCTCAGCAAGAAGTTTCAAATTCCTTAGCTAAAATTGTCCTTCAAAGCCATCTTCTTACAGCTAAATGAGAAGGACTTATGACAAGAAGGATCAGACTTACAGATAACCTTAGACCCCTTAGTAGAGGGGCCAATGGGTTACAAATGCTATTCCAGTCCCTTAAGAGAAGTTTTTGGGCATGGTTCTTTCCCCAATCTGCCCTTCCATTCTAGTTAGTGCTCATATTTTGATTATACATGCTTTAACTTCTTGGAAAATTTGTTTATTCTTACCAAGAGACTGCCAAATTCCCAAGTGATCATGCAGATGAAACCCATGACAAAGGTGCTAGACTCCTTTTACTAGAATTCCCTAGATTGACCTTGCACAGGGAGTTCATAACTACTAAATTGCAGGATGACTTTTAGCTAAGCCCAATGAGATCAGCTCTCTAGAGACAGCCCCTGCTTGTGATTTCCCCTACAGTGACACTTCTCAGCTCACATCAGCTAGATGGAAACTGGGCACCTTCTCCCCTAATCACATTTAGGGATACCAATTCAGAGGAGAGAATACTAAAGACTGCTAAATTAGGTGGAAATATTGTGGGCAGTCAGACAGGACTGGACCCTTGAGGAAGTTAGCACAGAAGAAGGAACACAAGGACTGTGGCAGCTAAGGAGTAAAGTCACAATGGCCAGATTTATGTCCTTCTGTAAGGGATAAATGGAAGTTTGAGATTATTAGTATCACCCCTCTGAGTTTTCCCATCCTCATGAGAGGTGGACCATTCTCTCCCACCCACTAAGACTCAGACTAAGACCACTAAACATAAAACCACTAAGACTAAGACTAAGACTAAAACTAAGACTAAAACTGAAACTACTAAAACCAAGACTGAAGACAATACTATAGATTATCGACCAAGGTTAATGATGTCATCCATATTCCCTTGCTCGCAGTGGGTCAATATTGCCTAAGTGACTATGTTTGTAATCTTATGGGTTGATCATAATTTTGACCCGCATTGTGCCCACCTTGTGATTTGGCTCTATAAAACTTCCTTTAAGAAGTGAGCTCATTGGCAACCCAACGAGGACCCCTCCTGTCTCTCAGGAGCTATTCCTCTTCCTCATTCCTATTCCCCCATCCCCTCTCTCCAATAATTTTCCTACTCTTATACTCAAAAATAAATAAAGAGTAACCTTTAGAGTTCCGTTTAAAATGTGATGCAATGTCTGTGGGTCTTGTTTACACTGCGGGACGGAGTCTGCACATGTGGGCGGCTATGACTGCTCCACTTCCTGTGGGCAGCAGGGCGCCTTCCAGCACCAGGCTGCTGCCTCTTCCTAGCCCACACTCTTCTGTCTGTCGCCTTGGTGATTTTGTTGCAGCCTGGCCCTCTGTTCAGACACCTTCTCTCCAACTCCCTGCTCCAGGGCTGGAACTATCCACCCTGATTTATTTTTCTCAATAGGTGTTGGCTCTTCAACGACACCCTCCAGGGCTTCCCTGGAGGTGAGACTAGGCCATGAGACCAGTCTTTTCCTGTCTCCTCAATGATTTTGCATGCTCCTCTGCTTGCTCCTCTGCCTGCCTCTTCTCTTACACATGGGGAGCTCCCGCGGGCAGCCACCATGCTCTTCCTATTTTTGTGGGCTTTTCTCAGAGGCAGTTGGCATCATGGTTAAGAGCCAAAGTTAGGTAAAGGCCTGTAATTCCAGCTACTTGGTAGGTTAGGCAGGAGGATAGAGAGTTTGAGGCCAGTCTGGGCAACTTTGCGAGACCTTGTTTCAAAATAAAAAGGGATCCAGGTGCTATGGCACACACTTGTAATCCCAACACTCTAGGAGCCTGAGGCAGGAGGATCACAAATTCCAGCCCATCCTGAGCAACTTAGTGACTTAGCCAGACTGCTACAAATTTTTTTTAAAAATAAAGGAAAGGAGAGGGTGTGCCTTACTGCAAAGGCCTCGGGTTTAATCCTTATGACAGCAATAAATAAGTGAAAAAATAGAGCCGGGGATGTAACTCAGTGGTACAGCACCTAATGTGTCCAAAACAAAAAATAAAACAAACAAGCAAAAAAATCCAAGGCTATCACTAATGTGTGAGGTAGGCCTGCCTCACTGACCTCATCTGGAAAATGAGGATACTCGGAGTCCCTACATTTTGGGAACTGTGATATTTAAATAATATATTCAAAGTAGTAAAAGACTAGTTTACTCACTGTAAATATTCAAGACACATTAGCTAGTATGTTTATGTTCTGAAATGCCTACAACCACCTGGAGATGTTGGCATATACTTACATTAGACATCCAGGTAATGTGCCTAAAGGAAACTTCACAACCTGGGACCCACAGGGAAGACTTAATGAATAGTAGGTATTGTGGCAATTTGTTCCAATGTGTTGTTGGCCCAAAGGAGAAAAGGATAGCACTCAGGTTCACAGGCTGAAATAGTTGAGGTGTTAATTAAGTGAACTCAAATAACAGGTCCTTGGATCCAAATGATAAAGGGGACAGTTTCAAAAACTTATTAGTCTCTAGTCAGAATGATCCAAGATGAGTGGGACTCTTCTGAGTGGAGCAGGGGCCCCACCTTGGGGGTACCTGGTCACTGGCTGAACCCTGGCCAAACTGTCTGAGACCAGAGTTGAGCACCAGTGGTTCTTATGCAAAGGAGATCTCCCGTGCCCGGCTCCTCTGCGTCCACCTGCAGGACAGTCTCCTGCCATTATTACCTGGATTGCTGTGACACACCTCTGAAGATGGTGTCAAAGGAAAGAGAGCTTGAAATTCCAGTGTCAAAAGGAAGCACCCCACTGGAATTGTATTTATGGTAAAGAGGGAAGTTAGTTTGGCACCAGAAACAGGATTTTTATCCTGGCTCTGTTGGAAGCTGGTTGCATTTCCACCATCTGTAAAATCATGAAGGCAGCCTACCTCACACAGGTGCTCCTTGACAGTGTGTGAGCCCGCATGACACGGGAACATTACATAGATTCTTGGGTCATAAAGTCTCTGAAATCTGGATTTACTCACATGACAGTTGCTGACATTGTATAGTCACCAAACATAAGAATGATATCAGAATTCAGTGGGAAATACTCCACTTTTTGTCAAATGGGATGAGAAGCATAATGAGCCAGATCCCATACCCACATTGTAATCATTCATCAAAACCACATACAAGGGCCAGGGATATATAGGCCAGTGGCACAGTGCTTGCCTGGCAAGTGCAAGGTCCTTAGTTCGATACCCAGTACCAAAAATACCAAAACTAACAAACAATAATAATAATAATCACACACAATCATTTTAAAACACCACCAAAATAAAAAGGAAAAAGATCATCTTACTTTTGAGTGATTAATAGCACAAGATCCTTCTAATGTGTGTCCCAACCACTAAGAAATAAAATTATGACTAGTTAATGTTTGAGAAAACTTAGTAGTTTTACAAAGATATTTTAGGCACCTATTTTATGCAAACCAGTGTCCTGGGCCTAAAAACAGGACAGGAAAATAAATAATGCCTTCCTTTCCTGAAAGCAGACCTTTATCGTTTCCAATAGCAATCAGCTGGCCGATGCTATTGTGAATGCCACAGTCATTTTAAACCATTGAAAAGGAAAGGGCATTAGGCCTCTATCATTTAGTAATGAGTTTGAGAAAATAGGTATCTGTCTTTGCTGACAGAAATAAGGACCAACTGAATGGACAATGTGTAATACCTAGTGCTCACAGGCTGCAAGATGAAAAATGCCTCTCACAGTGAGAGGAAGACGTCTACAAATTAGGAAGCAGGCAGAGCCCATGGAGATGCTTAGAACATTCATCCAGAGGGCGGCAGACAGTTAGCAAACAGGCGCAGAACGGCGGACAGAGGTAAGTGCTGGGAAGAAAAATACCACAATGGAAGGGGGCGAGTGAGGAAGCAGATGTGTGCTGCTGGTTGGGCAGCATGGGTCAGCAGGGGAGCCAGGAAAGGTTTTCTGAGTCAGGAGACTCCTGACTGGAATGAAGTGGAAAAACCCAAATGGGAAAAACTGGGGGAAGAACATTCCAGAAGAGGGAGCCATAAGCACCACGGTCCTGAGATGAGACTATGAATGATAGGAACAGAAAGGATAGATGTGGGGGTGGGAAGAAGTGGCAGGAGATGAGGTCAGGAAGGCGACCGGATGTGGAGAAGGCAGATCTGGGATTAGTCTCTATTGAAAGCCTTGTTTCTGTTTATCTTGTTGAGCCCGTACTAAAATAACTGACATTGGCATGTTATTGGGATGGCGTCTTACTTAGAGGGCAGAAGAGTCTAAACTTCAGGGTCCCGTGTACCCACAGTGGTTCAGGGATTCCTTAGAAGCAGCCTGGCCTCCTTCCCCCGACCAAACAATTACAATTCACAAAGTAGCTTTCTGTCAGCGGTCACCAGGGCATTGTCAATGAGCCAAGAGAACAGATTCATTTGCACCATCCCTGCTTCTTTGTGTGGAGGCAGGAATGTGGTTCTGGTTAAGATAGTCACTGTCCCAGGTTGCCAGGGGGAAAGCAAATGACCATCTGGCCTCCATAGCAGGAGGCGAGACCTATCTTTGGCTAAGATTCGTACAAAGGCCGATGCCCCGGCTCTAGAGTGCCAGGGGCTGCACCCGCGAAATGAATGTTGACCACCTCCGCTTTTAGTACAGCTCCTACCCTTCCTGAGGTGGCAGCAGGCGCAACTCTGCTTTTGCTGACTCCGCTCAGGTCACACCATTCCCTCCAATTTGTATGTCTATGGCTGCCTTGTTTTTCATAAATGATGTTTAGTTTTGGAAATAACTAGGCCAGTGAAGCCTGGCTTAAGCTGAATGTCAGAAATTACTTGTGGGCTAAACCCACAGCATCTGGAACTGAGCGAAAGGTGCGCTATGACACACTAAATGATCTTTTCTTCACCGTGTCTCCTAGGCATGGTCTTTCTTGTATTTAGAAATAGAACTGCCATGGTAGTATAATTTGTAATTTTAACTGTAACAAAAGCTTAGGGATAAGCAACTCGGAAAAAAAAAAGCAAAGCAAATTGAGTAATCAGTTCCCTTAAATACCATGAAACATTATAAATAGTGCTGCACTATGACTCAAAACTAACCTCATACATTGAATTTAGAAACTGGCAAAAGATATTTTCTGGGAAATGCTACTCTGTTTCCTTGAGTCAAAATAAGGTGTAAGTTCAGGATAAACCTGGTGAGATGATTGGAAAGAAAAGGTAAATATAGAATCCTAAACACACTCTTCCATATGGCAGCCTACCTGGAGATAAAACGTGCGTTGATAACGAAACAGGTGTAAATCTTTCATCCCCCGCCCCCTCCTCCTCTGCGCCCAGCATGCTGCCGGCTACAGAGCATCACCGCAGCTTCCTGTTCTCTACTTAGCTCTGACCAATGGGATGTGGGGAGCGGGAGTGAGAAAACACGTTCCCGGTAATTTGTCTCCCAGCTTCCTGGCTGTGTTCTGCCCTTGCCATGGATCCTGTTGAGTAGCCCTGTTCTGGGAGCTCCAGCTTCTGTGCCTATTTATACTTCTCACTCCTGAGAGTGGCTCCCCATTTTGCTAGTCCCTGGGTGCTTTAGTGTCCCACAGATCTATATATAGTCACTTTCTTAATTTCTTTAAAGTCAACCCTTTTCTAATGCACTATCTGTATCCTGCTGAGATCCTAACTGAAACAAGATGCAATGTTAGGCACCCCCCACATCTACCCTTCCAAAGGAAGCAACAAATACGAACAAGAAAACTCTAGAAAAATATAGGTTGATTATGAAGGTTTTATCATCCAGTGGATTGAATTTGCACTAAAAATATTCACCAAAACCCAGAGCCCATATGGAAGGAAAAATGGTTGTGAAAAGAATGCATTGGGAAGACAAGCAACAGGGGAAAAAAAATGCTTGTCTCCTAACATTGGCCAGTCTGAAATTTAGCCACACACTCAAATCCTGTGAATGAGACTGGTCTATTTGGGAAGAGTGGGTTTTGGGTAACTGTAATTAATTACAGAATTACAACTGTTAGTCTAGAATCTTGTAGGAGCGGGCTGAGGTTCTATGGAGATATAGGAATTTATTGGTATATATTTCCCTCTTCAAACCATTTTTGCTGCATCTCATAGATTTTAGAATGTTTCCATTTTCATTTATCTGAAGACTTTTTGATCTATTCTCATTAGCAGCATGTTAATTTCCATACAATTTCTCCTAAACATCATATCACTGTGGTCAGAAGAGACACTGGATACACGACTTCAATCCTTTTAAACTTGTTCAGACTTGTTTTGTGGTGTAATATGTGATCTATCCCAGACATATACTTGAGTATGTATTGTTTCTGGGTGGAATGTTCTGTACATGTCTGTTAGATCCCTTTGGCCTGAAGCACAGCTGAAGTCCAATCTGGATATGTCCATTACTGAAAGTAGGGTAATGAAGCCCCCCACTATTTTTGTATTACAATCTATCTCTCCCTTCAAGTCTATTAATATTTTCTTTATGTATTTAGATGCTTCAATATTGAACGCATACATACAGACAACTCATATAACCTCTTGATAAATTGAATCCTTTGTCATTATATCTTTGTCTCTATTTTTTGACTTAGAATCTATTTTGTCCAATACAAGTATAGCTACCCGTTCTCTTTTGCTTTCACTTGCATGGAATATCTTTTCTCCTCTATCACTTTCTGTGCGTGTCCTTAAAGACAAGGTGAGTCTGCTGTACAGTGTATAGATAGGTCTCATCTTTTTAACCCACTCAATCATTCTCCCCTCCCCCCTTTTTAAATACAGTACATTTACATTCAAAGTAGGGAGTGACAACATAATACTGCCATTTTGTAATTTGTGTTCTGGTTTTGTGGGATGTAATGTGTTTCTGTCTTTCTTGCTGTCTTCCTTTGTAGTATGATGGTTTTCCTAGTGGCATTCATTGAATGCTTTGTATTTGTTTTGTATATTCTTGTACATTTTTCACTTTGTGGTTGCCATGATCTTTGCAGAGAAAGAAGTTCATGTGTTCATATCCCCCATGGCTTATAATTAGTAAGGATGTAAGGGCCATAGTGGCAGAAAAATTTTCTAAGCAAAAAAGCAACTTCAATAATCCATTTGCACAAATGAAAACAACACTGCGATTCCACCTCACCCCAGAAAGAATGGCTAGTATTACGAAGTCAATCAATAACAAATGCTGGAAGGGCTGTGGGGAAAAAGGGACTCTTCTCCACTGTTGGTGGGAATGCAGGCTGGTGCAACCACTGTGGAAGTCAGTGTGGAGATTCCTCAAAAAGCTGGGATTGGAGGTCCCATTTGACCCAGCTATTCCCCTTCTGGGTATCTTCCCAAAAGAACTAAAAACATCATACCACTGTGATATATGTGCACCTATGTTTATAGCTGCACAGTTCATAATAGCCAGATTGTGGAAACAACCTAAATGTCCCTTGACTGAGGAATGGACAAAAAAGATGTGGTATTTCTCGATAATGGAATACTACTCAGCTATAAAGAATGATAAACTAGATCCTTTTATACATAAATGGATGCACCTTGAAAATATATTTATCAGTGAACTAAATAAGTCACACATATGTAACCATTATATTGTTGCAATTGTGTGACAAACTGAAAGAAAATCTATGTATGTATATAGAAAATTAGTTAAGATAGTTTAAGAAAAAGAATTTTGAGTGAAAAGTAGTTTTCACAGGGTCACTGTCAGATTTCATTTTTACTGTGAATTGTTCTTTTGAAAATAATGTAGCATTCGTGACAATTGTGTTTCTTGCCAATGTCTAATGTCCTACACATTCTTTTTTGTTATAAAATAAAAAAATAATAATCCATTTGCACAAACAATAAGAATGCCAGAGTAGGAAATAAATTTTTAAGGTAACTAAGTCTACCTTTAAATTTTCCTCATTTAGATGTATGCTAAGATTAGGAGCTATAATCTGCAATTTTTACAGCATCTGAAACTTGCAAAGTGGGCGTGCGTGGCATGGTAAGTACTGCACATCCGATTCGGCACGCTCCTCTTTATTCAGACTTTCCTGTGAGATAAGGGAGGGGCTTCTCCTAGTGCATTTTGCAAATTCTTCAGGCATTTTACCTTTTTCGCCTTGCAAGTAGGCATTTTTAAAGTGTTCAGGGCATGATTATATTAATATATTTTATATTAATACTGAATTCCCAAATATTTTAAGAGGAAATTTCACTGTTGTCGAAGTTCCTGGGATGGAGCACTCTAGTCTATCAGTAGTGGGGAAATGTAGCCACCAGAGGCTGGGGGTAAACAGTTGTTCTTTGGACTATTTACTGTGGTAGGAGTTAGGAATTTGCAGAAAATGTGTCTGGGAGGAAGAAGTGGTCAATGTCACATAGCCTAAGCCTACATTTTTCTTTTTCTCATTTTGCTGCCATTCTTTGTGCACTGCTGTTACTTTATGCATTGCTGTTAACCCCCCACCACATAGAAACAAAAACTTTGTCTTGAATATGTATCTAAAACTCAAAGCATGTTATCTTCCCTATAACCAGGTCTTCTTTTTACCTCCATGTTTCTGTTTAATCTAAATCTTCAGAAAGACTGACAAAATCACCTAAATTTGAACTTTCCAATCAGACATCCTTCTCAGCACTCCACTATATGAAATGTTTTTGATACTGTACTGGAAATTTTAATTACAACAGAAGGCTCTTTCCGAGCCTGCTCCTACTTCCCTAGGTCAAGTCCTCGTATCGTGTTAGCACCAGAGCTACAGTAATTAAACTATTCCTATAATGGTTATTAGTGCTGTTCAAATATTTTTAGCATTTTGGGCTCATGGGAATCAGCACTTCCTGGCTTCCTTGTGTCAGTGAAAAACCATGTGGCTGGTTTGGACCAGTTTGAGAAGTGATGTTTTTCAGTTCTGGCCTAGAGTGTTTAATCACATTTGCCATGGTAATCGGTAATTTTTTAATAGTGGGAAAATGGGATCACGAGCTAGGAAGCCATACCACCCGACAGTCTGCACTGGACACTGAAGATGAGATGTTTTGTGACAAGCCATTTAGATTAGAGGTTGCATAGCACAGAGTAACCTACCTAGCCTGATACATTTCCTCACCATCCACCCTAAACTCTGCTACCAGCTCAGCCAGTTATGTCATTACCCTGGCCAAGTAACTTATTTCCAACTATCAAAGGATGAAACTTTAGTGTGTCATTCAAGCCTTTATATATATATACCCAGAGCCCTTGTACAAAGCTATATATACCCATCCCTTTATTTTGAGACAAGGTCTTGCTAAGTTGCTGAGACTACACTTGAACTTGATTCTTCTGCCTTGGCTTCCCAGAGTGCTGGCATTACAGGTGAAACCACACCTGACTTTCAGTCTTTCATAAATTGGCCTAACCCTGCTTGTGTAGTTGCAATTTCCACCAGTCCCCTACAGAGCAAATGAGCTCGCTAAGAAGGCCCTGAGCACGCCCCCCACAGAATTCCGCTGTTCGTCTGACTGCACCTTCTCTCAAAGGCCCACACCCAGTGGAGAATGGGCAAAACTGCATCCCAACATGTGTGTTCTTACTCAACACTCTGTTAACTCAAATATTCATGTATTTCATTAACAGCTAAAATTTTCCATACTAACCTTTCTGAATTCTATCTTGTCTCTCTTTTTGGAATTGCTATTAAACCTAAATTGGAGTTTTTCATTTTGTAATTCTTGACTTCTAACCCCTTTCCTATATTCCATCTCCCCATCTCTATGCTGTATTCTAGGTAACTTGCACAAGATCTGTCTTCCAGTTCACAGCCCCAGCCTCTTAAGACTTGAGCATCCAGGTTTCCCTCCAGAGCTACAGCACTGTGTAGTGATTTTTGGTCTGGATTTCAGTTAACAGATGGCAATTCTATATTATCAAGTATTTCTGGGTATTTGAAAGTAGAAAGCCTTTCAGGTTGTCTTATAAAAGTCAGAATGCCAAAAACAAAAGTTCTAGTATCATGTTTTACACATACTTTTATTTGTTGAATAAATGAATATTTGTCCAAATGTACATTACCACATAGAGCGAGCACTAGATTTAGAGCAAAATATTTGGGTTCTAATATGCAAAGCCACTTACCAGCTACGAGGGCTTAGGCAAAGAACTTAATCTAAGCTCAGCTTCCTCAACTGTAGGACGAGGCTACACAGACCCATGTGGCCCTCCACACAGGTTTATTGCAAGGTCCAAATGCAGAAACATGTGAAAGTGCTATGATTACAATTGAGAGCAATACAAATATAACTGTAACGAGTAACAGCAATCAAACTTCAAGTTGAGGAATACTTAATCACACCCTTGGATTGTACTGATGGAGTCAAGAAGGAAGTGACAAATAGCTGATTATTAATGAGAATGAATGTGCCATTCTTCTGAGTGGGAAGAATTTGGCAGTGTCCTTTAGTCTGTCCCAGCAATTAATCACTTCCTTAACTTCACGAAGATGTCAGAGACCCACCATCAATAACTCTCTCACAGAAGCACAAGGGCCAAATGTCCCACGTTTATTTACATATTAAATGTGTTTAATACAGTTATGATGGATGTAGTGTGTAACACCTGACAGCAGCAAGACCTTCTGAGGAACCAAACACCGACTACGCTCTATCATGCAAGTATCTATATATACACAAAAGAATTTTTCTTACAAAAAAAAAAGTACAAAACATGTTCAGGGATAAATACAAGATATAAAATGCAAAAGAAACCACAAACAATAATAAAAAAAATACATATATATATAACTCTGCCAGAGAACTACAAACAGAAGGGACAGAAGAGTACCTCTGCGATGCTTCGATAAGCAGAACTACGGATGCGAGCTGTACTTACTGAAATGACTAAATGAAACCCAGGTGGCTCAGTGCTTCATCTAATGGCCAATTGCATGTGCAGGCTGCTGCACTGTAAGTCGGTGGTTAAAGTTGTGCATCCCAACTCTAAGTACCAGAACGTTTGGCAGTAGCACCCAGAACAGGAAACGCCAACTGGTTAGACAGCAAAGGGTTAAGTCAACTATGACTTGTTTTTCCTGTCAAGAGCCAGAGAAATACTTGATATTCTTATTTGCGTAATAGTTAATAAGTTACATGACAAAAACCTGACTAGACATCTACTGTTCTAACTACATATTTGTAACTTGTACAGTAGTCCAGCCCTTTCGAAGCTTTACCTCCTTGTGCTCTTAAGTCAGCCTTGCAAATCTACCCCAAAACTATCAGCCTCGGTTTTTTCCCTTTCCTCGGTTTTTTCCCTTTAGAATTCCCTTCTCCCTCATTTCTCAAGATGGAATGAAGCAAATCCACGTTCCTTACTGGATTCCCGGCCGGTTCTCCCCACCGCTGGAGAGAAGGTCCCTGCAAGGCTGCTTCAAACACGCTGGGTTGGGTTGGGCTGGGCGCCGCCCTGGAGTGCAGCTGCCCCGCGGCCTTGTGGCCCCGCTCGGGCAGGCCCGCGGGGAGGAGTGCTAAGACACTTAAAAGTTCCTAGTGTTGTTGAGACCACGAACACCTACAATTTATGTAGTGAATTCTAAAAATTAAAAACACTAAAAAAGGCATTAATGTTAGCCTCTGATTAGTGAACCCATTCAAATCTGTAACATACAAAATGGTTTATCTGAATTCAGGAACTGCCCCTAAGAACTCTGTTTTAAAGAAACAGTACAAAAAGAAAAACTCTAACCCAAAAAAACTCAAAACATTTTCCACTAAATACTGATACAAACATGTAACAAAGAGTATAAAAAGTTATTCATTTAAATATATACAAACTCTTTTAAACTCAAATACTGTCATAATACTTATGGAGGAGATAATCTGACGTGGTGAGGAGGGTACACTGGGAGGAAATATATTGCAACAGCCTAGACAGTACTGTTAACTCTATTATACTGCAAACTTTCTGTAACAAAAATGTTTTTTTTGATTCCAATGTGGACAGGGATTTTCCTCATGGAACGTCTGTGGCTATTTCTCGGCTGAGCTCATTCTTTTGGACTTAATGAAGGCCATGCCGTGTGTCCGCATGTGCGTGTTTAAGGCAGCTTCTGTTTCGAAGGTCTTTGCACACACCTTGCACTTCCGGTCGGACGCGGCGCCGTCCGGGGCCTCGTCCTCGGGGCCGGGCTTGTTCTCTTGCTGGCTGTCCTCCCCGGCCCCGTTCTGCTTGGACACCGGCTGGGGCTCCTTGAGCTTGTGCACGATGAACAGGTGCCGGGACAGGGAGACGTGGGACGTGTAGCAGAGGCCGCACTCCCGGCACTGGTAGGAGGAGCCGTCCGACTTGTGCTGGGGGATGTGCTCGTGGAACTGCAGCAGGTTCTCAGTGGTGAAGCCACACACGGCGCACTTGTGAACCTTGAACACGTTGATCTTGAGCTTTTTCAGTGGTTGAGTGATGGCTCCTCTGGGAGGCCTGAACTCTAGAACTGGTTCTTCCAACTTCCGCTTGGGACTTGGGACCTTTGGGGGAAAAACATAACAAATGACACAACTGCAGCCGCCCGCTGTATCATCAGTGAATGTCTGGAGCTGCTGGGAAAGTACATCCTGTAAGTGCAGGGCTAGGGCTCCTTAAGTCACTCATCTGCCCCACCAGAGGCCCGTGCCACCCCTCTACCCCTCAAACAAGAACCGAGTTACCAGGCCCAGGCACAGGACAAGGCAAACCAAAACAGGTGCAGGGATCTAGAGCACATAGGACTCAAGCAAACGAAGCAGACGGTAGAAGGTATGCTGGGGAGAAATGGGGCACGGTACACGGGGTCAGGGAGGGCCATGGTAAAGGTGGACAGGAAGCTGACAGGGAAGCAAGGAGCGTGGGCCACCTCTGCCCCGCGTTCCGGGGACAGCAGTGTGACCGGAGGGGCAGTGGCCCAGGGAGTACAGGAAACGAGGTCCTGGAGAGGCGGCGGGAGGAGCTCGTGGGACAGAACACATCAGGCCTTTGTTTTCACCGCGGCTAAGCAGGGAGCTGTTGTTCCCACCCCCAGCAACTCCCCTTGTGGCCTTTTCATTTGTCTTTCTCCTTCCACTCCTGCTTTCCTCATCCCCACGCGTATAATCCACCTCAGGCCTCCACAGGTGCAAGCCCACACGACACTTCCGCTCCCTTCCCCGTGGCCAGGCTTTCTCTGCCCTGTGCCGAAGCTGTCTTTGCAGTATGTTCTTTTAACCTCTGTGGGGAAGGACTATGTTTTAATGTGACCCTGGTCTGATGAGCTTCTTACACAATGATTAACTCCTTTGAAACCACTTCTTTGTGAACTGCTTTTACCCAGGTGCCTTCCAGATGTAGTGTAGCACCAGAGTCAGTGATGGCTGCTGACTGGTGGCTTCCCTTAACTCCAATAGCAGGTGGCGCACACACTGCCCTGTACACAGGCTCGCGTTTATGGCCGGCTGGTTAACACTCACTACCCCCGTCCCGGGCAAGAGTAAGGCTTGGGGGCTGGAGATGGAGCTCGGCAGTACAGCGCTTGCCTATCACATGTGAGGCCCTGAGTTCAGTCGCCAGCACCACAAAAAGGGGTGAGGACACAAGGAACTAAGTACTCACCTAACTGTTACCAGGAACCTATCAGCACTGACAGGCTATCAAAAAAAGACTCTCCAGGGCTGGGGATTTAGCTCAGCAGCAACCTGGTACAAAAAAAAAAAAAAAGGCCTCTACCTTTAAGGGGCCAAGGATACAGCTCAGCAGCGCCTGAACTGGCAAGCACAGGGTCATGACTTTGATTCCCAGTATCAAAAAAAAAAAAAAAAAATCTACCTTAAATAGATAATCTACTACTTCGTTTTGAAATTCTATACCATTATTTTTATTTTTTCCTTTTAAAATTTAAAGAAAAGAAAACAATACATTTAATAGATTCCTCTAGCTAAAAGACAACTTCCCTAAGTCAATATAAAATTTTTAAGCTATATAAGCAAGTAGATCCCTAGATCTGTTTCTGGAAGGGCACAAAGAAACTTGAAAGTTACCTCTGAGAAGAAGCTGAGGGGACAAAATGGTGGTGTGGAGGGGATTATCCATTATTGTTTACTTTCACCTATAACCTATTTTTTTTTTTTTTTTTTTTTTTTTTTTTTTTTGTGGCACCGGGGATTGATCTCA
>RJWM01026621.1:0-27830 GCA_004363535.1 Dasyprocta punctata
TATGTATGTGATTCAGACCCACATGTAGAGAAAACACTCATAACAACTCCATCACCTGACAAATGGTATCTAACAAGTGGGTCAGATGGGTTCTTTTACTCTCCTTAAACTTCCATTTCCTCAACAGTTACAAAAGTTTGGTAATAATTACCACTTTATAAGCATGTTTTAATAATTAAATGGGATAATAACTATATTAATATAATATATACATAAGCATTCAGCAAATGGTACCTATTATTTTGAAAGTATTAATATTTTCATGTTATAATAATAACATTTAAAAGTGCATTAACACACCAATAAAGTTAATTTCTTAAGACATTGACAAACAAGGAATAAAGACCTCTTTAAACTATGTTTAAGACTTCAACAGGTCTTACAACAATTTAAACCGAGACTTCAACTTGAAAATAAGTGTAGTATTATGGAAAAGGCTTTGGCTCAGTTCTGTTTCCATACTCAAGTCACATGAGTAATATTTCTGTAAGGACTACCAACTGAAGTCCAGATTTCTTATGTTTTAAAAATATTCTAATCCTCCATTTAAAAAATAACAGTCAAAATACCAAGAATAAAATGACACATTTCTTTTCAACTAACAATACAATTTCCTAGATTTATGCTGGAATCTGAACTCTACATCAGTATCATTAGACATGTTATCCACATTTATATTTGAAGGAGTGCTCAGGCTTTGAGATTTCACAGACCAGCAATTTTTCTTTAAATCTGAAAAGTACTATAAAGTTGACATCTTTTTATATTTCAAAAATATTTTTAATTAAAAATAAGTATAATAGAGAAATTTTAACAGAATAATAAAAATAGGGATACTAGGAATTTAAAAAACTATCTAGAGTGTGTAATTAAAGCTCCTTATGGTGGCACACACTTGTAATCCCAGGGAGGCTGAGACAGGAGGATTGCCATGAGTTCAAGGCCAGCCTGGGGTACATAAGTAAGTTCAGTCACCCTACACTCCATAGCAAGACTCTGTCTCAAAAAATATATATATTAAACTAAAATTAAAAAAAAAATTGGGCACATTTACATTAAGGGGAAAAAATATTTCCCCAAGAAAGAATATCTGGCCTCCTTACACACACACACACACACACACACACACACACTTTTTATGTACGTATTCTAACTTTTCTCATTATTCCATGGATTAGTTTTTGGATTTAAATTTGGGAGTCATTAGATAGGTACCTGGTCCTGGGTTATATGTGGCTTCATTTATGGCTGGATCTAGAGAAAAAACGCTATCAGGGGAGGATGGCTGCCGACAGTTCAATGATATCCCAGCCTAGCAACCCTGGCAGAAGGCGGGCTTAACTCTCCCAGTGTTTCTTATTGCCTGCATCACACGCTCATCAGATAAATCATGGTGCCCAGGGATTCTGAGGCTGTAACCAGACAAGCAGCATTTCATATCCCTTCTGCATCCGTGAGTTGATAGGGTAGCAGCTAAAATAAAACCCATTGCATTGGTGCCTAAGGCATCTATTTAAGTATGCAAATTCATTTTACGTTTATTGAGCTCATTAATTCTAATAGTTTTTCTGTTGTTCTGTGGGGTTTCTAGGTAGCCAATGCTATAAAATGCCAACAATGATATCATTACCTCCTGCTTTATAATATTAACTATTTTTTGCTTTTTTGTTATATTGTCTTGAACTCTCCAAACACTGCTAAATGGTGATAATGGCAGACATCCATCTTGCTCCTAGTTTGAGTTGGATTTGCTTTTAAATGTCACTAAACACCATGCTGACATTTAATATTAATATTCCTTATCGTTTCCATGTAAGGTCTGGCTTGGTCTCCTTAGCAAGTTTTTCAGAATCAGGTCTGCACCAACATGGACACTGCCACCGTAGAAAAATAATAAGCCAAGAAAAAAAAAAAAATCTTCCACTTGATTAAACAAACTGTTCAAAATTCAGAACCACTGCCAGTTGTATGACTGCATGATTGAATCCCTGCTTTGCTCCTCCAAGCCAGAGACTAGCTGGGCCTGTAGAGACAACTAAAGGTGGTCAGAAATTTTATCTTTTATTTTTCTCAGCTTCCTTTGTTATATTTAGGTGGAAAAGACAGAAGTTTATGGTAGGCACACAGGTAAACATTTAAGGTTTTGTAAGCGAAAGTCCATCAGATTTTAAAATTTATGGCCTGTTTTATACACTTTTTTTTGTATGCTGTATTACACAAGTTAAAGATGTTTAACATAAAATGTGAACACCAGTGGAGTGAAAGATCACTGCTAGTCAAGAGAACCAAGGTGAAAACTGCCTTAGTGAGTTGTAACCAAATAAGATCAATGAGTAAACTCTCACATGGCAGAGACAGTGTCTATTTTATTTACCATTTTATCACCAGAGACGAGCACATAGTAAGTGGTCAATAAATATTTGATGAGTAAAATTGCTTCAAAGATGTACTGAACAATTTCCTGAAATTAGGTCACTGGAGAATGGGTCTTACTAAATTCAGATATTATATATAATTTTAAGAGAGATTAAGCCAGGTGTGGTGGTGCACATCTATAATCCCAGCACTTGGGAGGCTGAGGCAGGAGGATCATTGCAAGTTCAAGACCAGCCTGGGCTACAAAGTGAGCTCAACGACAGCCTGAACTGCATAGTGAGACCCCGTCTCAAAAAAACAAAAAAAAAAAACAAAAAAAGAGAGAGAGAGAGAGAGACATTAACAAGAAATTAATATTTATTTGGGCTATAGTGAAAAGAAATGCTTACAATGCTAGACTTTTCTCTACAGAAATCTGTAACTATTGTAAGTAGCAGCAATTATTGTTAATTGTTCTTATTGTTTTTACTGTATAATTTTCAGCCTTTTACCATAGTCAGAGAGGTTGTACACAGTCATGAAGCTGGACTTCAAATCTAGCTTATTTCATCTGCTCAAGCAGGCTACCTTCTATGATACGTGAGGTTCACATTTATCTCTGCCAGCCCATTTAAAGTTCTTACCACATTCATTCTCTTTCATCATCCTATTTACTTCCTTCTAGACTTGTCACAATTCATAATTATCTTATTTGCTTGTTAGTTATCTGACTCCTTTGAGACATACTGGTACTAGGAGAGTAGTGATTTTTCCACTTTTTTATAGCTGAATTCTGCTGCTTTTGAACACAGTAGATTCTTAAATATTTATTGAATATAAATATTGAATTGACTCAAGTCCTTCTTTTTTAAATTTAATTTATTTGTGTGTGTGTGAGATACTGGGGATTGAACCCAGGACCAACACCAGGAGTTACATTTCTAGTCTTTTTTTTTTTTTTAATTTCAGATAGGGTCTAAGTCACTAAGTTCTCAACTGGGCTCAGACTTGTACTCCTCCTGCCTCAGCCTCCCAGAGTGCTAGAATTGCAGGCATTTACCACCACACTGGGTTTCAACTCAAGTCCTTTTTGCAATACCAAAGGAAGGTAAACTTAGAAATATGGTATTGTCTAAATATTTGTGTTTCCCCAAAAGTCTATGTTGAAACCTGTCATAGTTACTTTTCTCTCACTGCTGAAACAAAACACCTGATGCCCAAAATTAGGGAAGAAAAGGTTTATTTCTTACAGTTCTTGGGGGTTTCAGTCCATACTCAGTTGGCTCCAAGGCACCATGGCATGGTGGGACAGCCATTCATGGCAGCCACCAACAGCAAGGCGTGAACCAGCAAGAGAGGGAAAACATGCATTCTTTCTGTCCGTACACTGTATGTCAGCTCCACCCCTGGGCAGGTGCAGCACTCACATTGCCAATCTCAGTGCCAGACAACAAATCAATCACGAATGCCAGACTCAGCCCCATCCATGATTACAAGAGGCTTAAGTGGGGCCACCTGATCACACTGTAACAAAACCTAATCCCCAAAGTGAGAGCAGTTGGAGGTGGAATCTTTGGGGAGACGATTAAGATGGTAGCACCCTCATAAATGGAATTAGTGCCTTTATAAAATAGGCACCAGAGAGTGCCATTGCCCCTTCCACCACAAGAGGATACAACGCAAAGACAGCTGTGTGTGAATGGGGAAGCAAATCCTCACCAGAGCCAATCTCCTGGCACCCTGATCTTGGGATTTCCAGCCTCCGGAAATGTGTATCATTTACAAGTCACCCAGTGTACAGGACTTTGTTATATACTGGCCCAAATGGACAAAGAGTCACTGAGTAATGTAGAGCCACAGCAGGGTAGAATTTAATAAAAGTTTGTGGTTACTCTGTTCCAATCTCAATTCTCTTCCCTTAAAAACTACTCTTAAGTGCTTTTAATTATGGTGCTTTCTTTATGCAAGCTACAGGGTGAGCAAACTATATTCCCTTTCAAATCCTTCTCACTAAATTCTTTTATTTTTTTTCTAGAATTACAAGCATTTAGGAATATAAAACGGTCACTAAGTTCATTACACAGCATCCAAGCATAGCCTAGCCCAGAAAACATATCTTGGGCTCAAGCAAAAGTGTGTTTATACCAGTTCATTCAACTGTTTCAATTTTTTTATTTTAAAGAGTATATAACAGAATAAAATCAAAACAAACAAGTGTAAGAGACACTGGACTTCAAAACATTATGAAATCAACAGCAGTTACCATAATGCCTTTTGATGTCTCCAAAATAGCTGCAGATAACTTCAGAAATAGTAAAAATCAAACAGAACAGAATAGAAACAATGAAAACAAAACAATGAATGTGATAAAGGACTTCAAAACAAGCCAATAGTAAATCCAAAATTGCTACCATAATGTATCTTGCTATCCTTGAAATAGCTTCTCCTGCTGTCAGATTTAACATAATCAAACAAAACAAAAGAGAATAAAACCCAACCCAACAAAACAATGAAAAGAATGTAAGACCTCAAAAGAAGACCATAGGGAATCAACAATGGCTGCAGTTCTCAGAAGGAGATCCCCCTAGATGTCACACTGTGTACCACTATCCTCTGAACCTATGATCAGACCCCTGGCCCTAGACCTGCAATGTTAGTGACACCAAAGCACCACAGGCATCCAATTGCATTTCACCTCAATAGCTATCATCACAGCCTGTGTTTCTCCAGATAAGCTGGTCACTTACAGCAGAGAAGGGGACTGGTACTTCTTGTTTGCCAGCCTGTGTGCCAGAAGCGGGTGGGGTCTGGCTGTTCCCAGTCTGTCCACGGCCCATACATGGTGCTGGTTCTCAGACTGGGCTTGTTTGCTGGTGCGGCCATTGTTCTCTCTAACCCTGATCCACGAATGATCTGACTCATGGGGAGAGGCTTGAGTCTAGCTGTTCCCAGTCCACTGGAGGCCCGTGCATGGTGCTGGTTCCCAGACTGGGCTTCATTCAACTGTTTTAAGAAACTAGAACTAAGGACCTGAAAGTGTCAGGTTTGAGGGCACAGTTTAGCTTTATTCTCTGGCAAAGTATAGCTAGTCATCCTGAAAATACATTTCCTTAGTTGTTGTAAACATTACACAACAGAAATCAGATGGAATAGACCAAATCTCTTGCTACTATTGAATAAACAGCTCAAGCCACATGGTCTATCCATAATGTAACAGTCATTTAAAAAGGTGCTTATTGGGAGTTTTGAATAGCATAACAAATGTTTTCATATGCTGTGATAAAAGTCAGCAAAAATTATATATACACTTCAATAATAGAGAATTAGTTCAAGAGATTTGGTAAGCCTACATGATGGAATTGTACGTAGTCCATAAAAATCACATTTTCAGAGGATACTTAGAAAATGAGGAAATGCTTTCAATTTATCTTCACATTTGTGGTGGTTCTGCCAGAAAATGAATGGCACTCTCAGAAGAGGTGACTGAGCAAAGTAACTTGTTGAGAAGGTGTGCACAAGGATAAAGGAAAGTAAGCAGCAATGGAGAAGCATCCCAGGGCTAGCAACACAGGGAGCTGTTGCCATTCCTGTCCTGAAAGGGTAGGGAGGGAACAATCACCTGAGAAAAACACAACAACACCCATAGTTGCTTTGACCATCCCTACATGGAACTTTAGAGCTGAGATGGTCCTTCAGAGTTGTCCCAAAACAGGCAAGAAGATGGGGCTTTGGGGCCCACTAAACAATGGGTTATGGGGTACAGGCAGCCCCCACAAAGTGAAAGGTAATGACTGGGGAGAATGATCAGTAGCCAACACTCCTGGCACTGGGCAACTGAAGGAGTGTCCGGCAGGCACACCACAACATCCACTACGATGGCAGCCAACGATGGCTGACGGGGTGATTGAATTGTGGGAATCTATCTTTGCCTTTTTCTTGTCCATTTGTTTATACTTTTTGGTGTTCCAAATATTCTGAAACAAGTGTGTATTAGTTAAGATCAGAGCAATTCTAATATTGAAATAGAGAGACTTCATGTTTAAATAAATTGGAATTTATTTCTCTATCCTACAGAAATTCAGACTAGCCGTCCTCAGCTGTAATTACAGCTCACTAAAGGACACTTCAACCCTCCATCTGGCTGTTCTGTCTCTTTCCATGTATGGCATTCATCTCATGGTTCAAGATGGCTATTTCAGTTCCTGTCTTCATATCCACATTCTGGAAGGAAGGAGGAAAACAACAGTGGAGGGAATTCCCTTTCCCTTTAAGTGCACAGTCCAAACATTACACAACTTAGTTTCATTCATTAACTTCCAAGAAGTTAATACCCTTTATGGTAGGTGGATGTGGTAGTCAATTTGGTCTGCTATAACAAAATACTCAAGGGAACAGCAGATTTAGTATCTGCTAAAGGCCTGTTTCTCAAATGTGGAGACTCCTGTGTGCCCCTACATGACAGGCACTCCTTCAAATTATTTCAAAGTGGTACTAATCCCATAATGGATCTGCACTCATCACTTCTCACAGGCCCTTCTTTTTGATACCACCATCACATGGAGGATGTGACTTCAACACATAAGCAGCACAAAAGTTCAGACCATAGCAGGAGCCTCTTGTACAGTTTATATTCAGGGCTTCTATTAGTGAAGAAAGAAGGGAACAACTAGACATCAGGCGACAATTGACAGTCTCTACCACAACATGCAACATATATTTAGCTTGATAAACAGTAAGTTTACAGTAAAATAAAAAGGTCATTACAATTATTTAATACCCTGCATACTCCTAAATTTAGATAAAATCATTCTCTTCCTTTACAATTCCCACAGGGAATTATATGAAAGAAGGATGATGTCCTGGGTACATTTTCTATAGAATGATGTAAGCAATGAAGTCAGGGCATAGGCGATTATCACAATATTTACAAATACTTCAGTTTAATCAATATGATGCTGAGTATCAATTAATTTTTAATTCTGGGAATGGTCAGGTAACTTTCTATCTAGAAACATCATCCAGAGGGGTCAGTTATTATTTCATTTTAAAAGCTGCATTCCAGAAACAGCTTCTATAAATCCTTCTGCCATCAAGATCAATAAATCGTGCTTTGCTAATTAGCATACTTCACCAAAGTTAGATTTTTATTGGTAAATTAGTGACTTCTTAATTGGCATGATAAATGTTCAAAATGCATCACTGATGGTGAAAGTAAAGGTATTCAAGCTGGACATAGTGGTGTACACCTGCAATCCCAGCACTTACAAGGACTGCCAGCCTGGTCTATATGTGAGCTGAAGGCCAACATGAGCTCCATAATAAGACCTTGTCTCAAAAAAAATTAGAAAATTTTTAAAAAGGAAACTAAAGCTATTCAAAATATATGTATTGGCACAAACGATTTAGAAACACTCTGCAGTCTTTACATAAACATGGCACAATATAAGAATCCAGAGATGCTTACAACATGTGACATCAGATGTAACATTGAAGATTTGAGTCTCTAATTGACCTCATAGACTTGAGACCATACTTATAAGCGAGATAAATCAAACCCACATGTGTAAATACCGTATTGTCTCCCTAGTGTAAGAAATGGAAAAGTATATATGATTCAAAATCTACAATAAATACTATGGAAGGGTAAAAAACAGCTCAAAGAGCAAAGATAATCGGGAAGGGAATGGGCAGAAAGAGAAAAGGGAAGAGGAAAAGATATAAACCTGTATATATGTATACGTAAGATAACTAAAAAGAACACTGCTGAATGTATTCGTTATTGAGAAAGAACAATTAATACTCATATGATTAGATCAATCTTGCATGTCTATATCTGTTAATGTAAGAAAACATTTTAAAGATAACGATGTGCAATATTGCAACCATTGTCAAACTTCTATCTTCCGGTTTTGTAAACCTGCAATGTTGTGTATTTACTCTAGTTGTTTGCTTGTCTCTTTTGCTTGTTGTTTTTACTATATATGTCGTTTTTTTTGGTTGTTGTTGTAGTTTTTGTTTGTTTTGTTTTTCTTCGCTCAAATAAAAAAAATAAAAAATAAACTAATTGACCTCATAACCAGCTACTGCTTTCAGAGGAATTCTGAGAAGATGAAAGAATGTTAGATCTATTTTCAGTTAAGTTTTGCATATAGGACACACAGTATGACTTGAATGTATCTCCTCTGAAATTTGGGAGTTGAAATTGAATGGCTAATGTGATGACATTAAGAGGTAATTAGGAAGTGAAGGCTCATCCTGCATAAATGGAATTAAGGTCTTTATAGAAGAAACTTCATCAGCATTCATTGCGCTTGCCCTTCCTCTTTCAGCCATGCGAGGGCAGTTTTTCTCTCCTCCAAAAGACACAGCAAAAAGGCACATTTTAGAATAAGCCTCACCAGACAAGTGAATCTGCTACTTCATCTTGGACTCTCAGTTTCCAGATACGTGAGAAAATCATTTCTTTCCTTCATAAATTACCCAGTACTGAGTATTACAAACAATGAATCAAAGCACTTAAAAGAATAGAACAGTAGGGCATCACTGGGTTTACATAAAGTTTGAATGAACTGCTTTGGGCCACTTGCTGACAAAATATTTGATTAGTAAATGTCTGTATGAGTGCTTGAGTTTTGCCTGAATGCTGTTTATTATTATTTGATAGCTACTTTGTGAGAGAGGCACTAACCATAATCTCAAACCTCACTGATGGCTATTACTGATTGCCATAAAGAATCTAAAAGTTTTGCATGTCTAGATTGCCTTTGTAATGCACACTCCCTAGGCAAGCCAAATCAGAAGATATAGAAGTCATGATTCTCATCCTTCTGGAATGTCCTATTTATTCACAATTAATTTAGAGGAACAGTTTTTCTTTCAACTTTAGTAATAAATGTATTAAAATTCTGTCATGTGAAAATTTACCCCCATTGGGGGTTGCTGATGCAACTCAGTGGTAAAACCCTGGTCATGCATAAGGGTTCTGTCCACATATCCCACCCCAACCAAAAACAAAAAAGGATGAAAGAAAAAGGAAAAGAAATTTCCTTTAATTCTGCTTAATTCATTTTTGTAATAAATATGCACTATTAGTTTTTACATACTTAAAGTAGGTAGAAAAAATCAAAAGAATATTCATGATTTGTGAAATACAGAATTCAATGTCCATAAATAAAGGAACATAGGGGTCAGAGTGACTTCAACCAGAAGACAACTAGTCTGCCTTCCGGGGGACTGCGCGACTGGTATGAACTCCAGAAAGAGAAAGAGATGGGCCTCTCAAGAACCTGCCCTGCTGGGTCAGAGTGGCCAACCAGAAGACAATTAGTCTGCCTTCCAGGGGACTGTGTGACCGCAGTGAACTCCAGGAAGAGAAAGAGATGGGCCTCTCAGGAACCCGCCCCACTGGGTCAGAGTGGCTCCAACCAGAAGACAACTAGTCTGCCTTCCGGGGGGACTGCATGACCAGTGTGGACTCCAGGAAGAGAAACATGCACCTCCGTATACCTACAGGCGAGTGGGCTAAGAATCAAGGACAAGCTTCGTGCCTCCCTGCCCTGGTAAGCAACCTCCTGGTTCAGAGGTCTGGCTAAATTGATAGCAACTAAGGTACGTAAAACAACTAAATGCTAGTATTGTTTCGTTAATTTTGCAGGCCCAGGCCTGGCAGCCTGAGCATCTCTTTGGAAGATGATAGTACACAATGTAGCAAATATGGGGGATTCTCCTATGTTTTATCTTCAAAGCCCAATATTGTTCCATTGTTTTATTTTATTCTGATTAATTTTTTTTGCTTTATTTTATATTCTGTTTTTATTGGTTTTATTGTGTTTTGTTTTTGGTTTAATTTTACTATACCTGTTGGAATGCTCAACTATTCTGAAAATACCAAGATATACTATAGTAGCTATTGTTTTCCTAGTATCTTTCTTTGAAGTTCTGTACCAGTTCTACTGCTTTGTTTTGAATGACTTTGTTCTGTTATGTCTTATTGGATTTTACTATCTTTCAAATTAAAAAAATAAATAAAGGAACATAGCTTTGTTAACCTATTTACATATCAACTATGGCTGTCCTGGTGTAAGGGCAGAGTTGAGTGCTTGCAATAGAAACTGACTCATGAAGCCTAAACTAGTTGTTATCCAGTCCCTTACAGAAAAAAGGGTATATTAATCCTTCTCTTAATAATGAGGATCTATCATTAAACAGGTTAGAATTCTTACAGAGTATTCTGAAGGGAAATAGATAATAAGTAAGTACAAATATATCCAATGGCAATAAGTGTTATGGTAAAAATAAGAGTGAAGTGATAGGGAGAGATATCAGCAAGGTCCTCTGTAGGGAGGTGATAGTTGAGCTAAGAACTGAATAGCAAGAAGGAGACAGCTGTGTGAAGATGAACAAGAATGTTCCAGATAACACCCCGTAGGGAACTCTCCAAGCTTAGAGTGCTGGGGCACAGGATGACAGCCAGTAGAGTGAGACAGGCAGAACAGTAAATATATTTCCCATGTGTCTCCAGATTTTCAGGAATAATAAGAACCTTTCTAGAACACAGTGACAACAGCTGGAGAGTCATTAACAACCACTTGGTCAATGTAAAAGACCTACCATAAGGTAAGAAACTGAACCATTTCCCTTAGTTCATATCCCTAGAAAAAGAAGCAAGTAACTTGCAAAATTCTTCTGTCCTCCCACTTTTCACCTTCAAAAAAAATCTGAGAAAAGATTCAATTAAGTGAAAATCAGTTAAAATAACAAGTAAACTTTACAATATGGAAGATTTACTAGTTATAAACTATGCAGCATAGGTGCTAACAGACTACTGAAGTTCAATTTTCTCACCTCCCCTCCTCTTTCACTAACTGCACATTACTTCTACTCCAGGAGTAGAAGATAAATTTGTTTCCACATCCATTTACAGTCATGGGTTACACATACCATTGTGAAATGTCAGTGTAGTAACTGATTTGGAGGGAAGAAAATTCAACCGAGGTCATCACTTCAGTTGTTAAAAATGTGTTCATAAATAAAGCTCATGATGACAAAACACAACTTCAATTTTAAAAGCTTTGCCTAAAACATTCAACTTTCATGTTACCCATTTGCAAAGCATGTAGATACAGTAGATATTTTCAGTGACCATGGTTGGAGGGAATACAAATCTTTAAAACCAATATTCCAATTATCATAGACAAAAAAAAAACCTGTATGGAGCTTCTGGGAAGATGACTGAATAGTAAGCAGCAGAGTAAAGAGCCTCTCTAGAGATACAGTCCAGATGCTGGAATATAGCATCGAGGGGAAGACAGGAAGGAAGGAAGTGGGTTCCCTGGACCCAGGAAGAATTTAAAGTGAGAACTGAAGCCCATAGGGAGAATAAAAAGAAAAACTTAAATGAAGAAGAAGACAGTAGCTGGTGGTACCTTCGCCCAGAGCCAGACACACTGTGTGAGAGGAGCTATTGGAACCTTGGGACACAGGATCATGGTGATGTGACTGCTGGTGAACCTGAAGTCTTCTGCACAGAGAGACAGCATTGGAGGGGAGCAGCAGCGGAGAAAAGCAGCACACCTGGAGGACTGAACTGACTGGTGATCAGTAGGACTCAGGCCTCTTGTGGGAGAGAGCAATTGGCCAGGAACCATTTTGGAGTCAGGCCAGATGCGCCCAGAACCAGCTGCCCCCGGCTTTCTCCAGCAGCTCCTAGCTGGGCTCAGACCCGTGGAAATTGCTCAGACTGAGCTCCACCCCCACACGCATTCTAGCAACCATCACAGAAGTTCCCTAGGGGTAGCCAGCTCAGTCTGGAGGGAGTGGCCTCATGCACACTCCAGGGCCCTTACTGGAGGATCCTCGCTGGTGACCAGCCTAGGTCCACAGGCGGTGGCGAGCCCTGCCCCTGTGTGCACTCCACCAGCCATCAGAGAGCCAATGCAGGCTGGGAGAAGCAGCAGACAGCCCTGCACCAGCACACCCAATGGCCACCATCAGATATCCATAGCCAGCACTGGCTAGAAGAACCAAACAGTCTCACTTCAGAGAAATTGTAGCCAATGCAGAAAGTGCCTGGGACCCCAGTACCCACTTGTCCAGGAGAACCCAGGAATATGTCAAGACAAAGAAGCAAAAGGCTGTCTCTGGCCTCCAATCCAAGCAGAGCAAGTCCAGGAGATGCAAACACCGAAGAGATCGGGAGTCCCACAACTGAAGTTTCTGAAGTGATGGCAACTGAAGTCAAGAAACAACTTCATGAGACTATAAAAGAAGTTAGATATTCTGTTTTGGTTTTGGTTTGATTTTACTACACCTGATGGAATGGTTAACTATTGTGAAGATAACAAGATATACTATAGTAGCTATTGTTTTCCTAGTATCTTGCTTTGAAGTTCTGTACCAGTTCTACTGTTTTGTTTTGATTGACTTTGTTCTGTTACGTTTTGTTGGATTTTACTATCTTTAAAATAAGATTTAAAAAAAGAAATTAGAACAGAAATACTAACTCAGGTAAAAGAAGAAATGAAAAACTTAATAAAAGAATAGCTAGGCATAACTAAAGAAGACAGAGATAAAAAATGTAGAAGCATAGGAAAATGAGGAAAACTGTTATGGTTTATACATTGTGTCAGCTTGAGAAGTCTAGAAGCTTAATTAAGTAAGGCAGCAGCTCTACATCCTGGGGTGTAAAGCACAAGCAGTTACCTGTTTATTATGTCAATTTGAGAAGGTCAGAAATTTAACTGAGAGACTCAGCAGAGAGCCAGGGTTCTTACTTTGTAAACATCCTCATCCCTTTGAAAGGAGATTTGTGAATACTACACCCACCTGGGGAGGGGGAGGGTGTCCTGTGTACTATATAAGGGAGAAGAGGCTTGCTCTGGCCCCCTTTTACTCTAGCTACTGCCTTGAAGTGCTGCCCCAGTGCCATACCACCCTGCCTTGGAGCCAGCTGATTATGGACTGAGATCTCCAAAAACTGTAAGATAAATAAACCTTTCCTTCCCTAGTTTTGGGTGTCAGGTGTTTGGTCTCAGCAACAAAGGAAAAATAACTAAGACAGAAACCTTGAATGAACAACATAAAAAAGATTTAGAATACGTGAAACAGATTCAAAGAGATACCCAGGAAGTTAAAAACTTCATTGAAAGCTGGCAAAACCACTTGAAAGAAACTGAAGATAGACTTTCAAACCTTGAAGACAGGTTTGAAGCTTGTGATCACGAAAGGAAACATCTCTTAAAAATAACAAGAAACCTGGAAGTAACAATTCAATGGCTGCAAGACAACCCAAAGAAACATGATTTAAGAATAATAGGTGTGAGTGAAAAAGCAGAGACCAACACAAATGACATTAAAAGTCTACTTACAGAAGTAATATCAGAAAACTTCCCAAGCATGGGAAAAGGAAGTGACATTCAGATAAGTGAAGCATATAGAACTCCAGTTAGCCATAACCAAAATAAATCTACACCCAGACATATAATAATCAAGATCCAAGAAATTCAACACAAAAACAGAGTATTAAAAGCTGTTAGAGAAAAGAAACAGATCACCTATAAAGGAAAACCCATCAGAATCATGACAGACTTCTCAACACAAACCATCAAGTCAAGAAGAGCTTGGAATGAAGTATTTCAAGTCCTGAAAGAAAACAACTTCCAACCTAGATTATGTACCCTGCAAAATTATCTTTCACAATTAACAGAGAAACAATATACTTCCATGACAAAGAACAACTGAAAGAATTCATGACCACCAAACCAATCCTACAAAGAATACTGAAGGACTTTCTAGAAAGAGATTAAAAAAAAAAAGACCACCGCTCCAGAAACAATGGCAGAGGGGTATCACTGAGCAGGGAAGACTACTGAACGGAGAGGAAAAGTAGGCAGCCAACGGCAGGAAAATAGCATGGCAGAGATGAGGCAGTGCACGTTGGCCATAACCATTAATGTAGATGGCCTCCATTCATCAATAAAAGGAAACACAGGCAGAGTGGATCAGGAGATAGGATCCATCAATATGCTTTATACAAGAAACACATTTAACCCAAAAGGGGGTTCATAGACTGAAAGTCAAAGGAGAGAGAACAATGCTCTATGTGACAGGAAACCAGAAAAAAGTGGGGGTAGCTTGCTCATTAGCTGCAAAGTGGACAAGAAAGACATGCCATTTTTATACAATAGAAAGTTATTCAACTATGAAGAAAGATAACCTCAAGATTCTTACAGGTAAATGAAAACAACTTAAGATCATGTTCATGGATGAAGTGGTTCAGAGTCATATGGGTGAACATTGTGTTGTCTCTGTAGTATAAAAAACTAAAGGAGTTTGTAGGATTCAAAATACATAACACACATTGTGAAAGTGAAAGGGGATGCAGTGTCTAAAGAGAAACCAGTGTTAATCTATTATCATGATTTGAATCCTATATTATTTTCATTGTTCCATTTAGTTTGGTTTTATTCTGTTTCAGTTTGTCTAATTTTATTATATTTGATGACATGGACAGCTATTTCAAAGTAACAAAATACATTATGGTAGCCATTATTGATTTCCTATCACCTTGTTTTGAAGCCCTGTATTGCTTCCATTGTTTTGTTTTGAGTGATTTTATTCTATTTAGATTTGTTTGATTGTATTATGTCTGATGATACAGGCAACTACTTAGAAGATAACAAGAGGCATTATGGTAACCACTGTTGTTTTACTATTGTTTTGGAGTTCTGTATTGCTTCCATTGCTTTGCTTTTATTGGTTTTATTCTGTACTATTTTGTTTGATTTTATTATACCTGATGGTATGGGCAGTTATTTTGAAAACAACAAGAGGTATTATGGTAGCCATTATTGATCTCCTTTTATCTTTTTTTTTTTTTTGGAAGTCATGTACCATGTTCATTGTTTTGGTTTGATTGACTCTATTCTGTTTTATTTCTTTTGGCTTTATTCTCTTCAAAAGAAAAAAAAAAGCCTGCATCTTTTTAAAGAAAAACAAGCCTTTCAAAAGAAGGGAGAGAAATGTAATTATAAATGTATCAGGGACTAAAGAAACTGTTAACGCATTTCCTAAGAAACCAGAAATAGAACTGATAAGTACAACTTCCAAAAAAGCTTAGACCTACTTACCCTATTATTAAATTTTCCAGTTCAAAATTTTTAGAATCACTAATTTAAGGGTTGAAAAAAGGCCTTATATGAAAAAAATTTAAGTTCCTCCAGTTAATTTTGTTTGTAATGCTTCTACTAGTGAAAACTGACTCTCGAGAACAAAGAGAGTGCCAGGGTTGCCCTAAAATGGATCATTAACATATTTAGCAACCAACACCACATTGGAATTCTTGACACCAAGATAAGTGTCAATGATAATTAATAAATCTGTGGACATAATAGTTCTTTGACAACTAAATTGACTTGATAAAACAAATGTGAGGTTGATCATCAGGAATTAAGATTCTTGGAGAAGAGGATCTGGAGAAGCAGAGAGAAAAGAGCAGGAGAGAAGGGGATCAAAAATGAGCAAGATACACCTGCCTGCAAAATGAGCTCATGTACTTTTCACTATTTTCAGAGCTCTGTGAGTAGTTTCAAGAGACTGAAAGAGTCCATATTTGGGTCTGGATGGAGCAGACTTGAAGAAAACCAAGCATGGACCTTTGAGAATATGCAGTCAGCCCACAAGCCTTATATTTAATCTCAAGCACTCCTCCCATCTCCCACTGACAAGCAGGAAGGTCAGTGTGAGCTTAACCATGAAAGAGACTCCAGCTAACAGGTAGTGAACTAGCAACAGTCACATGTACACACACACACACACAAGCGTGTGCACAGGAGGTAGCTCAAAGAATTTGAACTGCACAGCTCCCAAATTGTCCTGCTAGCCTCTCTACATAACCAGCAGCTCCAGTAAATGAGTGAGGCGAACCTGGCATTTTCCTCTTGCCTGACCTGGATGGGGCTGCACCTCATAGCTGCAGCAAGGAGGCAACTGTGTCAAGCAGTGGAAAATTACTGAAACCTGCAACAGAATTTTCAGGGCAGCAAAATAAAATGCAAGAAGACCCTCCTCCCACGTTTGATTGCATTTGTTTCATTTTCAGAGTTCTGGGACTTAAGGATCAAGAGGTCAAGAACATAAAGCCTATGTTTCTTCTCTTTGGCTACCCAAATCCTAACCTTTCCTCCTCAAATTTCCAACTCTTTTTTTTCCTTCTTTCAATTTTTTTATTAGTATGTGTTTGCAGTACACACATTTTACAATCATCTTGGGTAGTTTGTACATGTACATAATACAGCATTTTTTTCTTATTTGATCTCTTTTCCTTTCCCTTCCACTCTTCCCTCCCTCCTCTTCTAATGTCCCTTTCCCCTTTTCACTCTTATTACATTTAGTTCATGTTTATGGCATATAATGCTTACATTCATTGAGGTCATTAGGATCCTGTACATGGCACATCTTTATTGTATTTATTTCCCTATCCCCTCCCCCTTCACCCCTCGCCCTTGGCTCCCTAGATCCCTTCCCATTTGCAAGAGATCATTCCCTCGTCCCCTTCTATTCTTTCTGCTATTCTCTTTGTACTTTGTCTTAGTCATATGAGAAATACTATATGGTATTTAAGCTTATGTGTCTGGTTTATTTCACTAAACATTGTATTTTCCAGGTGCGTCCATTTTCCTATCAACATCTCAAATTTGTCATTCTTTTTTTTTTTTTTTTTTTTGGCGGCACCGGGGCTTGAACTCACAACCTCGCGCCTGCCAGGGCAGGCGCTTAAGGCACTGAGCCAAACTCCCAGCCCTGGTTTTTTGAGGCAGGGTCGCACTATGTAGCTCAGGCCAGCCTTGCGCTCGTGTCGTAGCCCAAGCCGGCCTCGAACTTACAACGCTCCGCCTACCTCAGCCTCCCGAGTGCAAATTTGTCATTCTTTATAGGCAAGTAGCGTTCCATGACATATAGATACTATATTTTCTTCACCCAATTGTCTGATGATGGGTATACGGGTTGCTTCCAGGATGTATCTATTATGAATTGTGCTGCTATAAATATTGATATGCATGTATCACAATAGTATGTCTTAAGCTCTCTGGGGAAGATACCTTGAAGGGGGATAGCTGGATTATATGGAATTTCTAATATTAGTTCTTTGAGAAATCTCCATTCTTATTTCCATAATGCTTGTACTAGTTTATATTCCCACCAACAATATAGGAGTATTCCTTTTTCACCACAGCCATGCCAGCATTTGTTATTGCTTGATTTCTTGATGATTGCCACTCTTTGTGTAGTAGGGTGGAATCTTAGCATTGTTTTAATTTGCAATTCTGTAATGGCCAGAGATGTTGAACATTTTTTCATGTATTTGTTGACCATTTGTACTTCTTCCTATGTGAAGTGTCTTTTCATTCCTCTTGCCAATTTTTTTTTTTTTTTTTTTTGGTATCAGGTATCAAACTCACCAGGTACTTGTGCCGCTGAGCTAAATCCCTGGCCCTCTTGCCAATTTTTTGACTGAGTCTTTAATTTTAGATGATCCAGTTTTTTGAGTTCATGTTTTCTATATAGTAGCCACATTCCCAATTCTTTAAGAAAACGTGTCATGATCCCTGCCTTCAACACTTCACAGTCTAGCTAGAGATATAAATGTGCTTTCAACCACTTAAAAGATATTGTTTATTCTGAGATAAAGACTGTTTTGATAAATACTTTTGTAACAGGATTTGGAAGTCAAACCTTTCAGGTTGCATAGAATTGGCAACTAGGTATCATTAAGTACCACCAAATTCTAAAAGGAGAAATGAAAAATGGGGCCCTAACTTCTCTTCAAAAGCATTTTAGGAGGTTGACAAAACTTTCCATACCTTAAAGGAATAGGAGGAAGGGTAGGGAAGTCATGGGAACCCACAAGCACAGTTTTGTAATCATGTTCTTAGATCTTGCTTAGCAGTGAATGCAACTTGCATAATTCTAAAAACATAAAAACTGACAACTGCATCATTTAACAAAAAGTTATACAAGGGCTGGGAGTTTGGCTCAGTGGCTTAAGTGCCTGCCTGACAGGCGCAAGGCTGTGACTTTGATTCCCGGTATTGCAAAAAAAAAAGTCATGCATAACCATACCAAGGATACGAGGGGGGAAAAAGAATAGTATAAGTATTATAAGAGAGTTACATCTTTACCTATCACAATAGAAAGAAAGTCACTAGAAAGTATTTAAAAATTAATCATTTGAGATAACAGTTATTTTGAAATTGGGAGGGATCATCAAAGAAATCACCAAAACAACTTTTAAAAGTAGGATAGAACAATTTTTTGTTCTATCACTAATTTTTTATCACTAATTTTTTTTGTTTTTGTTTGTTTAGCACTATTTGACATTTCAATGACTTGCGGTTATTCTTTTTTTTTATTTTAAAGGTATATAACAGAATAAAAGCAATCAAAACAAACCAGTGTGATACAAGACTTCAAAACATTATGAAATCAACAGTAGTTACCATAATGACCCTTGATGTCTTCAAAATAGCTGCAGATAACTTCAGACATAGTGTAAATCAAACTGAACAGAATAGAATAGAAGCAATAGTTGGTGCGAGAGGCAGTAACCAGAAGCAAGCCCACCTGCCTCCCTGGTGAGTTTGTGCAACCGCGCAGAACCCAGGAGGAGAGAAAGAGGTGTGTCCCGTAGGCCTGCTGGCGCACAGGCTATGAATAAAGGACCTCCCCCCACCCCCGTGAGCATCCTGCTTGCTAGGAGGACCTGCTGGGTTCATGGCAACTGGGGTACATAAAGCAACTAAATGCTTGTATTGTTGGATTGTTTTGCAGGCCTGGTGCCCGCAGTCTCAGCATTTCTTGGTAGATGACATTTTCTAGTGTGGCAAGTAGGTGGGATTGTCCTCTGTCTTGTCTTCGAGCCCCAATATTGTTGTCATTGCTTTGCTTAATTTTGGTTAATTTTCATTTCTTTTTTTTTTCTTCATTTCACATCCTGTTTTTATTGGTTTTATTGTGTTTTGTTTTTGGTTTGTTTTTGCTATGCCTGATGGAATGGTCAACTATTCTGAAAGTAACAAGATACAATATAGTAGCAATTGTTTTCATAGTATCTCTCTTTGAAGTTCTATGCCAGTTCTACTGCTTTGTTTTGATTGTTCTGTTATCTTTTGTTGCATTTCACTATCTTTGAAATAAAATTTTAAAAAAAGAATAGAAGCAATAAAAACAAAACAATGAATGTGATAAAGGACTTCAAAACAAGCCAATAGTAAATCCAAAATTGCTACCATAATGTATCTTGCTATCCTTGAAATAGCCTCTCCTGCCATGGGATTTAACATAATCAAACAAAACAAATGTGAATAAAACCCAACCAACAAAACAATGGAAACTACATAGGACCTCAAAGCAAGACCATAGGGAATCAACAATGGTTGTAACCCTCAGAAGCAGACCTCCCACCCAGATGACTCATTGCTTAGCAATATCCTCTGACCCCATGATCAGGCCTAGACCTTGCAGGTATTATTTTCTTGAAAGTGAAACAGCATATAGAAATAAAATGCAATATTTTTATTTAGGAAAAATACTAATTTTTGTGATGTCTCCCATATACAATTTGTCAAATATGTTGCTAGAGTAGAATGGCTAGGATGCAGCTAGTCTTAAATTTCCATAGATTGAGAATTATTTATCAAGTATAGTCTGCAGTGGGGGCCAAGTATAGGTGAGCATATTTGCATTGACTTCGGTAATGGCCATAGATGAGAAGTTGAAATCAAGGAGGAATGGGGAGTCTCTCAAAGATCCTCTCCAAATCTCACAGCAATAGATAAAAAGGAAGCTTTCATTAACCTTACCAATGTTTCACCTTGGTTGCCTGTTTTTGCATGCAATTTAAGTGAAAACTACATCCTATCCATGCTACTTTTTCATTCTCAGTTTTCTAGAAAGCAGCAATACTTAAAATTTTATTTCTAATAGGTATAGACACAGCCAAACTACAATTAACCTGCTATCCCATAATAATACATTCTCTATAATACCATTGTTTTATCATCCACTTTACATTTTCCCTAAGAGATACTTTATATTCATTTTTACAGCTTTTCCTCTTTATTAAGTTCATTAAATTTCCTAGCTTAATTCAACAATTCCACCATTTGATGGAATGGTCAACTATTGTGAAGATAACAAGACATAACTATAGCAGCTATTGTTTTCCTAGTATCTTGCTTTGAAGTTCTGTACCAGTTCTTACTGCTTTGTTTTGATTGACTTTGTTTTGTTATGTTTTGTTGGATTTTACTATCTTTAAAATACAATTAAAAAAATATAAGTGACTCAGTCAGGCATGGTGGTGCCTGCCTGTAATCCCAGCACATAGTAGGCTGAGGCAGGAGGACTGCCATGAGTCCAAAGGCAGCCTGGAACACAAAGTAAGTTCAAGGCCAGCCTAAACTGCATAGTGAAACTTTGTTTCAAAAAGACCAAAAAAAAAAAGTGACCCTCATTCTTTTCTAAATATTATTCTAGCAATGTATCTAAAGTTATATTAATAACACTTCTCTTGGTGATACCCAGTCACTTTTTGAAGCTCCTAATTCAATGTTCATGTTGCAGCAGATTTGATGCAGTGGATTTATCTGGGGGATTTTCCAGTGGGGTCAGAAGGCAAAGTGGACATTTTGACTAGATGTTTACATCAACTCTTTTAGAAATTATAATGATGTTGAGGAGGTGAGATGGAGTGAAGCTCTGGAATGCCTCAGAGCCCAGGGGCAGAATGAAGAGTTTGGTTTTACATACTCTGTGGTAATTTTTAACAGGAGGCTTATTATTTAGAGTTTATCAAAATATTTCAGACTTAAAACAATTGCATCAGTATAGACTGAAAAACATCATTTAGCCATTATATCTTACTCTCTTCAGCTATCTCTTTCCCAACTATCATCCCATTGGATTTTTTTTTTTATATTTTAGTTTTCTGTCTTTATTTGGTCCTTTTCTGTAAAGCACACAAACAAACAAACATACCCTCCTCACATCTTGCATCTGTTCTCTTAAGTATCAGGTGGCAGTGCAATGGTATTCGGAAAGCAGCAAGTCAGTCAGGTGGCAGAGGCATGGGGTTGAGCATAGTCTTCTTTGATCACATTCCAGTGTTGAAGAAGGTGAGTTTTATGTCCCTGGCTCAGAACCCAGAAGGCAGGAGAGCTGGGTGGGACCTTTCAGGTCTCATGAGCACTCACACCATTATTCCCTCCAGCGTGAAACTATTTTATCAGGAAACTTTACTGCAAGCTCCATCGAGGTATCTGCTTCAGACAGTACTGACCTGGGTGCCACACATAGTGGCTGCAAATGCACACGCCAGCTGAAGAAAATGCAGCCTGTTCACTGCTGTGACCTGTGCCCTCCACATGTGGGTAGCTCAGGGAGTCTTTCCAGGTTAGTGATCTTTAATACAAGTACTTGGGATTAGACACTAGGTTGGAGTCTAAGGGGAAAAGTGGTACTAGTGAAGCATGATTTGAATTTTTCTTCTGCATTTTTCTTCTAAGGAAGAAGACATCAAATCCTTTTGATCCTCTTGTGTACTCTGCACATACAGAGGTGTGATGAAATAATAAGCTTAATGTTTATTCTTCAT
Source organism: Dasyprocta punctata (assembly GCA_004363535.1). Lineage (NCBI taxonomy): Eukaryota > Metazoa > Chordata > Mammalia > Rodentia > Dasyproctidae > Dasyprocta > Dasyprocta punctata. The sequence goes on from RJWM01026621.1 coordinate 22,007, forward strand.
GACCGTCTAAAGCGTTTTTTAAAAACTATGAATATCATCACATCTCATCGAAATTCTTCACTATACAGGAGCAAGAAATAAATTTCCCACATAACATTGATGATATTATCACGCCTAGCAAATTTAACACTAACTCCTCAATATTCCTTAATCCCCAGCCCATGTTCAAAATATATTCAATAGTCCCTCTCCTAATGTCTTTCACAGCTGGTTCATTCAAGTCAGAGAAAAAAAATACTGTCTATACTTGTGAAATGCAGAAAAATACTATAACTGTGAAATTTAGATGTCCATCATGCTATCCCCTCATTTTTCTATGTATTTGAAATTTGTAATAATATGAAAAGAGTTACATCATTACATCTTTATAAACTTCTCAGTATATATATAAGAGGAGTAAGTATCTGAGGTATGCTACGGGGCCCTGTCCTGTTCAATATTATAGTAAGTTATCTGGACAATGATAGAGAGATGATGTTTACCAGGTTTCTCAGATGATGAACTGGGAGGAATAAAGAATGTGTTAGATAACTGAATCATGATTCAAAAATGTTTTGACAAGCTAAACATAACAAGGACTGGTGGGGAAATGTGTGGTGACACATTGGCTATACTTCTGTGTTCAAATAAGAGCAGGAGGCAAAAGGACACAGGTTGATGGAGTAATGAGGAAGAGTCCTAAGTATAACCATTTAGTTTTTGTGATGATTGGATCAAATGGAATTGTCTAAAACACTAACAACAAATAAACAAAATGGGGTTCCTTACCAAGAGGGCCACTCCTCCTCCTCCTCTCCTAGCCTGAGAGCTGCATCTGCCAGCTTTGTCATCGCAGGTGAGAATCGCCAGGGGACTACAGTGATAAATGTGCAACCAGGTCATGGGAGAGGCATAGCGTTAATGGTGGGGGTACCAATACTGAAGTGCTGTAGAAGTTTGATAAAAGTTTCCATTGTTATGGGAAGACTTCAAGGTGAGTAGTTTGGTAACCTCAAATTCAAGCACTTGGTCTGACCCTCAGAAGAACTTACTAAGGGCTATGTTTGACAGATTTCACAAGGAAGGGAGAATCAGCCAAATTAGAGATGTGGAAATGATATGATCAACTAGAGATATCATGGTGTGGTGGATCAGCAGCTGGTGGGCAACTTGGAGCACACAGCTGAACTGGATCCGTGTGGTGCTGGGTGTGGTGGATGGCCCACCTGAGGACTGTTGCCAACACAAAAAGGAGACCTGGAGTGGAAGGAGTGGTACTGCTGGTTCTCCTGGATGCCATTGGTTCTCCTGTCACCATGGGTTCTCCAGAGGAGCTTGCCAAGCTTCTTTCCTGATATGAACTTCGCTGTTCTCATGGTCAGGAGCTCAGGACCTTGCTGTCACTGAGAATGGCTGTGGTTCACTTTGGAGGAGCTCTGGTCTTTACTGTTTCCTAGCTCCAAAGGGAAAGATGGTGTGCTGTTCAGTCTCCTGGAGAAGCTTGTCATGCTGGTTTCCTGATATGAACTCAGCTGTTCTCATTTTCAGAGGAGCTTGGGACCTCATTGTCACAGAGGATGGCTGTGGTACTTTTCAGGGGAGCCCTGGTCCTTACTTTGAGCATCGCTTCCTGGCTCCAGTGCAGATCCCTTAACCTACTGGCACAGACCTTCTGGCTTCCACCACTGACCTTTGGGCCTTTCCATCACAGATTCCTGAAACTGACTTGCATGAGTCATTATCTTGGGCTCTAGGCCTCTAGTTGAACTCATGGGAGGCACTATCATGGGCTGTAGATCTTCAGCTGGACTCATGCAGGACATTGCCATGGGATACAGGCCCTCAGATGAATTCCTTGGGGTCTTTAGTGTGTGGACAGATTTCCTACACTTCTTGTATTTGACTCTTTGGGTGACTATTATAAAATAATTCTATAAATTATGTGTATAATTTATATTATATTAAAGTAGTTCCCTTGCAAACCCTGACTGCAACACATGGTAACAGAATAGAGGTGACCTTAGCACCGAAAAGGAAGTCAAAAGGGTTTCAGTCTCCAAGAAGGACAAAATCCACCGTGTAGCTCTCAAGATCCTTCTGGACCTTTCTAGATCATATCTTGCTTCACCATACACACATATTCTGTGTTTTCCCATCCATCTCTCCTTAAATCCTTGAAGGTAAAAACCATATTAGTTACCTTTGTAGCCATTATTTCCCAATACTCTGTCTGACTTACAGTTGAAGTTTTATATTCAGGGAATGAACAGCTATATTGCTCAAAGGGCTATAAGTAATAAATAAATGCAATTCATTCGGTGTCAGAGACTTTACATAACCTTCTGGATACTCTCCAGCACACCATGCTCAAGCAGAATATACACTTTGTGGGCTTCTTGGCTGGCTGACCAGATAGATAGCAAAACACCTATAATTAAAGCTCAGACAAAAACAGTAACAATGAAGCACCACAAATGGATCAACCTCTAATATTGCGGGATGGCTGTTTAAACTGGAATGTAAAGTTTTGTGCTCGGAAGTGTATTTTGGTGTTGCAGAGTCTCACATTTTCTGAAACAAGCCAGGCTGAGTGGCTCTGACTCAATGCTTTTACATGGAAACTGTCTTAGTTACTTTCCTGTCACTAAGACACAATGCTTGCCATCCATAACTTAAGGAGGAGAGGCTTATGTGGCTCACAGTTTTTAGAGTTTTCAGTCTACAGTCACCTAGCTCCAAGGCAGAAATGGCCTGGTGGAAGAGGCTTTGGTGGAGGACAGGTGCTTATGCGATGGCACCCAGGGGGCAGAGAAAGAAGAGAGGAGCTGGGGTGGGAGATACACCCTTCCAGATCAACCCCCACCGCTGTGACTCACCTCTTCCAATGAGGTCCCCTCTGCTAATACATTCAGCTTTTGATTAATTCACTGATGAATACAGTGCTCCCATGATCAAATCACCTTCCAAAATCCCTACGTCTGAATGCTTCTAGATCTAACCGTAACAGAAACCAAAGGCTTTTAGAGGAACTCTGCAAAGTGGCCAGTGATTGATAATAAAGAACTACTTAAATTTCCTGCCAGGAGGTTCCTTACTTAGGGCCCAAGTTGCACTGACTTTTGTGAGGGCAGGGATCAGGAGACTCATGGAAAGATTGGTTCGAAGTGCTCTCTTGGAACCATGACTTCTCTCCAGTCCAAGGCAACCATTTTACCATGTATGGGACACGGTGCACCTGGCACTACCTCCACATGTAGTGGACTTCTGTTCTAAGTCCTAGAGGGCTTTTATTGGCTCTCGTGTGTGTGTGTGTGTGTGTGTGTGTGTGTGTGTGTGGTGTCTTTGGAATTTGTAACTATAAGTATTCAAAATATACTCATAACTGCAGGAAATTAGGTGGAGGTCATAAGGGAAGATACAATAAAGTATATGTGAGTGAATTATAAAATTCAGACCATTAGAAAGGCAATACCAGCCAAACATGGTAGTGTATACTTGTAATCCCTGCAGTTGGGAGGCTGAGGCACAAGAATTGCTTTAAGTTCAAGGTTGGTCTGGCCTACATGATGAATTTAACGCCATCCCAAACTACGTAGTGATACCTAAAAAATTTTTTTAAATAAAAAATAAAAACAAGAAAGAGAGGCAATACCACTTAAGCTATTGTGTATCCAAAATGGTTAGTCTGAAAGTAAGGCTGTTTGCTATCAAATACATCTCAGAAGGGTTGGGCATATGACCCCAAACACCTCTGATTTTCACTCATAAGGATTAATTTCTCTTAACTTCTCTTTAATCTATTTTTGTTGCTCCTTGCCAATTCTCCTCCTTATATTTTCTGCCATCTTCACTCACCCCTTCATATCCAATGCAGTGGCCTACCAACTGTATTTATGCTTCCAGTCTAGCACTTCAACACAACCTGTGTATCTCATTAATGACTCTTCCCAAATCATCACTATCACTGGATCAGCCTGCCTCAAATTCAAAGTATTCTTTGACAAAGCATTGATACATAAGGAACTAAGTTAAAGATTGTAAGTCTAGTTAGAGCCTCACTAATCCAGACCCAGTTCAATTTAGTCTTTACTAGACTAGAAGTCTAACTCTGAGAAGCTTGAACTGCTCTCAGCTCCTGTCTACACTCATGTATGGTTCACTCCTGGGTGCCGCACCGTGGCGCAGGACATCTCTTCTTTTATGGAGCACCCGAGCTCCTTCCCTCTTCTCTCAATATCCAAATTCTACTCACTCCCTAAAGCCCAAGTCACACTCCATATTGTCAACCTGCTTGCCCATTAGTCTTTTGAGGTTCTACCACACTTCCTTAGTATTTGATAAAATACTGTCTATATCAGAAATGAACTTTCGGAGACTTCCTGCAAGATGGCCACCCAGATAACACCGTGGTAGGGAGACTCCCTGAAAATACCATCCAAATGCTGGAATATAAAATAATATAATAACAGAGAGAAGGAAAAAAGAGGGAGATGGGTCCTCTGGACCCAAGAAGAATCTAAAACAAGAACTGTAGCCCACAGAAAGAGTAAAAAAAAAAAAATGAAATAAACAAAGGCAGAGACCAGCAGCACCTCTGACCAGAGCCAAATCCAATTAGTGCTGCGACCCAACAGAGAAGGTGCCTTTAGGGTGCTGGCGATAAGCAGTCGAATTCCTACAGCTGCTGCAGCGGGAACGGCGGAGGTGGCGGTCAATTGTGGAGCGAGGTGACCGTGAGCAGGCGAGTGAGCGAGCCTGGTGGCCCCCAGTCCCCCACCCCCCATCCCCGAGGGAGAGTGAGGGACAGGCATCCATCTTGAGACTGGAACTGCACCTAATTAGGCACAGTTCCTGGAAGGTCGTGGCGGAATCTGCACGGGCGCCCTGGGGGCAATAGGGGAAGCTTGGCGGATGGCCCAGTACAGGTTCACAGGAAGCGCCCTATCATTGCACACTGCAGCAGACATCCGTGGAGCGGAGGCAGGCCGGGGAAACACACAGTGGGTCAACACAGGCTCTCAGCAGAGTCCAGGAAAATGCCAAGATGGAAAGGTAGAGGGTGCTCTCCAGACTCCGATACAAGCAGCACAAACCCAGATGATGCAAAGGCAGACAAGGTTGGGAGTCCAAAAGTTAAACTCTCAGAGGAGATGACAACCAAAGTGGGGAGACAACTCCATGAAGCTATGAAAGAAATTAAAGCAGCACTGTTAGCCCAACTGAGAATTGAAATGAAATTCATAATAGGGGAATTGCTAAGCACCTCTAAAGGAAACATAGCTGGAAAGATGGAGGATGGAAAATCAAAGGAAACTGAGAATGAAACAAATAAAGACTTAGAACGCATTAATCAGATTCAGAGAGACTACCAGGATATCAAAGACTCCAATAAAAGTTGGCAGAACCACTTAAAGGAAACTAAGGATAGACTTTCGTATCTGGAAGAAAGAATGGAAGCTTGGGAGAGAGAAAGGAGACGCTTTCTCAAGATAATTAGAAATCTGGAAGTGGCAGTGCAATGGCTGCAAGACAACCCAAGGAAACATAACTTACAAATAAAAGGTGTGAGTGAAAAAGCAGGGGTCAATACAAATCAAATTAAAAGACTATTTACAGAAATAATTTCAGAAAACTTCCCAAGCATGAGAACAGGAAGAGACTTTCAGATAACTGAAGCATATAGAACTCCAGCTAAACTTGACCAAAACAGGCCTACACCCAGACATATAATAATCAAGATTCCAGAAATTCAACACAAAAATATAATATTAAAAGCTATTAGAGAAAAGAGACAGATTACCTACAAAGGAAGGCCCATCAGAATCACGACAGACTTCTCAACACA
>RJWM01026622.1:0-27828 GCA_004363535.1 Dasyprocta punctata
TGCAGCAGACACAGGCAGCTGAGCAGGATACAGCACGGGCAGGCAGGGCCGCCCAACTTTACCGATATATAATGCAAGAGGCTGATTCTCAGCTGAGACACTCAAAGCCAGAGACACCAACATTGCCTGATCTGAGTCCAGACTGCACGCTGTCTGCCTATATGACCCTGGGTAAGTGCCAGAATCTCTTCATTTCATACCAGCCCCAGAGCCCAGGGCCAGCCTCTTGGAGCATGGCTGGGGCAGGTGGATGCTCACCTGGTGACAGTAGTGCACGGCAGAGACGATCTGCCGGAAGAAATGCCGGGCTTCTCGTTCGCTCAGCCGCTGCCGCTCACTGATGTAGTCATACAGGTCTCCCCGGCTGGCATACTCCATGACAATCACAATCTTGCTGCTGTTCTCAAACACTGGGCAGAGCAAGGCAGATGTTAGGCCTTCCCAGGGTACACTGTCCCCCACTCGGTGCCACATACTCTTTCCTGGTCCCAAACCACACAGGACCTCCCTCTAAGGATGTTGGCTAACATGGGCTGGAAAAGGGCCTGGGGGATGCTCAGCAGATTCGGTGAACAAGTTCAGAGGGTTCTGAAAATCACCCTGCAAACTCAAAAGTGGAGACATTGCCTGGATGAGAATGAAAAACCAGGCTCTTTGGTTCAGAACCCGACACTTTTTCCCCTTGTGACCTTGGTCAAAAATCTCTTCTAAGATCAATCAGTAAGAAAGCAGGTTTGCTGGGTGATCATGGACAAGTTATTTAGTCTTTGTTTCTTCATTTGAAAAGTGGGATAATAGTGGCAATCTCGTGGGCTTGGTGAGAAACAGATAAACAACAATGACAGCACCGGGGCCGACTGAGCCAGAGAGCTGACATATAACAAAGCACTTGAAAAATGGTGTCTACTGTTATATTTATAATAGGTGTTCCCATGCACAAATTTGAAAAATAATGCCAATAATGTCTGCCTCAAGGGTCAGAGGAGGGGAAAAAATTATATGAAAATGGACCAAGAATTGTTCAGTACTTTGGAAAGCTGAGACAGTCACTATTCCCACCCACTTTGAACTCCCATCCAGGGTACACAGGCCAGGGATTTATGCATAAGGCCTCTTTACGAAAAGCAATCAATGAATATGTGGTCATTAATTGACTGGCTGGCTTCCTGGCAGTCAGCCACCCCAGCTAGCTCATCACCCTGTGCAGGAGGGGCTTTCTTGTTACTTCAGGCCTTGTCCTGGCTCCAGACACTTGGAAAGATATGGAGCAGCTGGTTCACCAAACTGGCCCTTCGGCTCATGTGTGTCAGAACATGTATGTCCACACTGTTGCATCTTTGTGTCAAACAGGTCTTATGAGTTTGGCTTGCTTGGTCAGCCCCAGAGCTATTACTGTCTGGCCTCTGAGAAGAAGCTGAGGGACAAGCTTCTCCTAGGAGGAGTCCCAGCTCCCATGGGAGCAGTGCTTTTTCTAGGGGAACATGGTAGCCCAGCATTCTAGGAGGTACCTGGCTGAGACTCCACTCCTACGGTTCTAAATGCCTTTGCAGGGGTACAACATTGTGCCATGAAACTGGGGATCAAGAACCACCCAAGTGGGCCGGGCGTGGTGGCGCACGCCTTTAATCCCAGCACTCGGGAGGTTGAGGTAGGCGGAGCGTTGTGGGTTCGAGGCCGGCTTGGGCTACAACGCGAGCGCAAGGCAGGCCTGAGCTACATAGTGCGACCCTGCCTCAAAAAAAACCAGGGCCGGGAGTTTGGCTCAGTGCCTTAAGCGCCTGCCCTGGCAGGCGTGAGGTTGTGAGTTCAATCCCCGGTGCCGCAAAAAACAAAAAAAAAAGAACCACCGAAGTCACATTCTGGAAGCAACTAGGATACGGTACCCATATGCCTGGAACAGGCACAAGGTTTGTGTTTCAGCCTCCCTGGATTGCTAAGAATCTTACTGAGCTGAGGAGTTCCCAGGACTAGAGTCCCTGCTAAGCCCACAACCTCTGTAGCTTATACTAGCAGGATCGGGGTAAAATAGGGGGGGTGCCTTTCAGACACAGTAACTGTGATGCCCCTGTGTCTGCTGAATCTGCACATGCAGGAGAAGCCACATCCTGAGTACTAGAGCTCAGATCCTAGACCCAGCCAGAAACATGGGTTTGGGGAGAATTCACATCCAGGAGCGTGTGGATGCAATGCTCAATCACCAAATTCAGCCTGGCTCAACCACTGCTTTGTCATCTTCCTACTCTTCCCTGAGGGAAGTGCGCAGAGATATAATTAGCTGTCTCAGCCACTTGTCTGGGTTTCTCATGGGACCAGTACAGGCTGCAGGACCATGTCAGTGGTTCTGAGCTTAATTCTCCTTATGATCCCAAGAAAGGAGACTTCTCTATTTTTTCCTACCAGGAATTTTCAGATGGAGAACAAGGCCACAGGATCTCTTCCCTCCCTGCTGCTGCCTCTGTTATCCCTGGTACCTGCCTAACTGATATTACAGCACAGCTTGAAGCAGACAGGTGTGTGGGGGAGGGTACTCCCCCTCTCCCTCGTCACTCTGCCTTGATTTCTTTGTTGTCTGGGTCACAGAGAAGAGGGCAGCTGGGGTGGTGAAGCTGACATCAGAGAAAAGGAGGCCAAGAGAAATGGAGAGGCAGGAGACAGCACTGTGGCAGGAGTGATTTAGAGCACAGGTTGGATTCTGAGAAGTCTGGCTTTGGGGATGCATGAAAAATAGCACCCACATGCCTGGGACAGGTGCAGGATGATGTATGTTTCAGCCTCCCTGGATTGCTAAGGATCTCACCAGGATGGGGAGGTTAGGGTTCAAGTAGGGAAAACCAACAGCAACAGCAAAACCTTGTCCTTCCTTGAGTACTTCCCTTGATCAAGGCACTCCATGATATTATCCAGTTTGATCTTTGTAACTACCCTGTGACACAGAGGGGATTATCCCATTTATATGAACAAGGAACTGGGGCCCAGAGATGACATTAACTGTTTCACCCTAACTCATACAGCTAGGTTTCAAATCCAGTTTTTACCCAACTCTAAAGCCCTTGTCAGTTTTACTCCTTTGTGTTGTTAATGCTGACTTCTCTTTCACACACACCTGCACGCACACACACACACAAAAACCCAACTCCCAGCTCCACATGCCTCATGCTGTACCTTCATGGATGGCAATGATGTGGGGGTGGTTGAGTGACGACATGATCTCAATCTCCCGCCGTATGTGCATTAGATCTTGTTCATCTTTGATTTTGTCTTTCCTGATTGACTTGATGGCCACCTGGGAAGTGAGAAAGCAGGAGACTGAGGAGAAAGGTCTGCCAGATATAAGTATTTGTGAGGATTCTTTGAGGAGCTTGGTCCTGAGAGTCTGCCTGCAGCTGCGAAGCAGGCCCCAGGGTGCACCCAGACAATCCACCCTTCCCTCCACCAGGGTAGGTGGTGGACAGAGCACCTTCTCTTGAAGAAGTTCTCACTTGGGTCCAGTGCAGCCCATGCTCATAGCAGGAAGGAGTACAGACCAACAGTCTCTTTATTCAGAATCTACAGATAGACAAGGAAGGTAACAATCTGCAGCCCTAAACCTCAAGCTTCATGATTTACAAAGCAAACTTGCCACACTGCACCAGGACTGGGACTGTTTTCTCACCCTTGGACTCCCAATGCCAAGCTAACTGCCTGGCACACAGTGGGCACTGAATAACAGTTTATTGCATTAAATGAATTGGCCTCACTACAATGCTAGGAAGTAGACATGGAAAGTCTTGTTAGCCCCATTTATAGGTGAAGAAACTGGAATGCAGAGGTCAAATGATCTGCTTAAAGCCAGACGTCACTGACTGGCACAAACTGGGGTTAGGTAACTGGCTAATTCCAAATTTAGTCCTTTTTTATTGCTTTGACACTCCAATTTGCTATAAACATCTCATCTCTACTTAAAAGGCAGAAGGAATTCAAATTTCCATCAATGGATGAGTAAATAAACAAAACGTGGTACATACAATGGAATATTATTCAGCCACAAGAATGAATGAAAAAACTTTTTTTTTGTAGTGCCAGGGATCAAAAGAGGAATGAAATTCTGACATATGCTACAACATGCTGAACCTTGAAAATATTTTATTTTTTTATTAGTATGTTCGTAGTACATAATGATCACATTCCTCGTGAGTGAACATTGAAAATATCATGACAAGTGAAATAAGCCAGTTACAGAAAGACAAATGGTCTACTTACATGCAGTAACTGGCTAGAGCAGGCAAATACATAGAGACAGAAAGTAGAGCAGAGGTCCCTGCTAGGGCCAAGGAGATGAAGAGCAGGATGGGCAGTTATTATTTTATAGGTATGGAGCTTCTGTTTGGGGTGATGAAAAGGTTTTAGAAGCCGGGTGTGGTGGCACACACCTTTAATCCCAGCACTCGGGAGGCTGAGGTAGGTGGAGCATTGTGAGTTCAAGGCCAGCTTGGGCTGCAAGGTGAGCAAGGCCGACCTGAACTGCATAGTGTGACCCTGCCTCGGAAAAAAAATAGGGCCCTAGTTTGGCTCAGTGGCTTAAGTGACTGCTTGGCAGGCGCGAGGTTGTGAGTTTGATCCCTGGTGCCGACAAAAAAGAAAGAAAAAAAGGTTTTAGAAATGGATAGTGTGGTAATTTACAACATTATGCACATGCATAATATACCAGCCTTTCGCTGAGGGGCCGCAGCCATGAATATGCTCAGGCTTCAGAAGAGGCCAAAGACACAAGACAATGAAATTGTCAATGCCAATTCCCATCAGCAGATATGGAAAGCGAACAAAGATGGACGGATCGTTCAAGTGTGTGATTGTCCATTCCCAGGCTCAATGCTGGAAAAACACCCTGACTTACGGGAAGGGGAGGCACAGGGCACAGGTAACAAGAGGGCATGACCGAGGCCTAGAAGCCAGAGAAAGTGACATGGATTCGAGCATGTGGACCCTGTGCAGGCTGCTCTGGAGATACCAGGGCTCTAAGAAGACTGACTGCTGTGTGGACCACAGCCTGCACCTGACGGTGAAGGGGCATGCGTTCCAGAACAAGCCATTCTCACAGCGCACATCCACAAGCTGAAGATGGATGAGATCACAGGAAGCTCTGGGCTGGCCAGGCTGAGGTGCACGGGTTGAAGGCCAAGGAAGCACAAGCGTGGTGAGCACCTTCTGGCCAAGAAGGAGACAACTGAGACCCTGTCCAAGGAGGAAGAGAAGAAGTACAGCCCCCTGTGTGTGCATAGTGGCCTCAGTGGTTGCACAGACTGGTCATGAATAAAATAACTTTTGTCCCTTGGAAAAAAAAATCGCTGAATTGTTCAAATGATTAAAATGAAAATTTTGCACTATATTTTACCACAATTTTAAAAAATCACCCAAAAAACTATTAAAAAAACCAAACAAACTCCAAACAACAATCATTTCAGGTAAGGAATGACCCTCCCCTAGCAACAAGCAAACAAACAGCTAGGCAGACCGAGTCCTCCAGGACTTGTTGCTATCTTAGTCCCTAAAGGTAAAAAATACTGTACAAGGGTTAACTCTTTTCAAGTCAGACATGGTGACACACAACTGTAATCCCAGACTCTGGGAGACTGGGGGCAGGACGATCACAATTTGATCCTCACGTGGATAACTTAGTGACTTAGCAAGATCTCATCTCAAAATAAAAATAAATAAATAAATAAATAAGTAAATAGACTGGGAGTGGAGCTCATCATGAAGGCCCTGTATTCAATTCCAGTACTGGAGAAAAAAATAAAAAGACTAAACCCCTGGCTGCTGCGTGGTGGGCTCAGGAAGGAAGGAATGAGCAGAATGGAAATGGAGAAAGAGCTGCCAAGAAGCAATTCAGGCAATTCTGAGACAGAGGGGTCTCAGTGTCTCTCTGCAAAACCCCACTCCACAGAGGCTCCCAGAGAACACCCATCATGGTGACTGATGGGAAAGCAAGGCCAGGAGCACATAGACACTGCCTGAGGACCCAGGGGACCTGGGTTCTCCCGGCTCTGTCCCTGTCTCCCTCCCTTTCAGGGCCTTAGTTTTGTTTTCTGTGAAATAAACAAGTTGCACTAGGCTGTCGGAGGGGCTTTCCCACTTGGGGTTGTATGAGATGAGCTGTACAAATGCCACAGGTCTCAGAGGCTGTGACCTCAGAGGCTGCCAGGTTGCACCGGGTGCTGGGTGGGGTGGGAGGGGGTGGGGTGTCCAACAGGCCGGTTGGTTGATTCCTGGCAAGTCCTGTCCAAGGACAAGAATGGTAAATACAAGACTTCCTCTTTACAGAGATAGGCAAGTGGTGAGAAATCTAACTGCACAGAGGAGGTAAACAGCTCCTTATTCAATTTCCCAGGAGGGTTTGCCTCCCTTCAAGATTCAAAAGGAGACAGAGAAAAGGAAACCTCTGCTGGGGGGGCGGTGCTCTAATCCAGCCTTTCACAAGCTCTGGAGGCAGACAATGGTTTCCCGCTCACGCGGGGACAGTGGGCCCTGCCGGCCTGTGTCCGCCATTGAACAAGAATGCGGAATGAGCCCTAATCCCGTAAGAGGAGCTGCTCACAATGGCCACAGCCTGGTCACCCGGGCAACAGGCCAGGGATGGCGTGCCCTCCGCCCTGCTCCTCCCCTGAAGCTGCATCAGTGAAAGAGGGAGGCCCCCCTCTCTCTCGGGCCCTCCAGGAGCTGGGCAGGGAGGACAATGGCAGGCAGGAGGGACAGTCGCCATGGAGCCTCCTCTCTGAGATGTGGAGAGGCCCATGCTGCAGCTGCAAGGGACAGAACTGTCCCCCCTGCACAGACCACCCCGCTTTCTCTACTCAGCTAAGCGGAAAAGTCTGTGGGCTTGGAACAGGGCAGGTGGTGGGGGTATGGGGCAGAGGTATTGAATCCTTTTAAGTAGGGACACCGCTCTATTGTGCATTCAACCCAGAGCATCATTCCCACACACTTCTCTCTCCACACCCCTCTTCTCTCCCAGAAACGGGAAATTTTATGGACTAGTTCTTTTTTCTCTAAGTCTTTCTTTCTAAAATAAGACAATGGGTAAAATGCTGTGAACACTTCAGAGACAAAGGTTTAATCAAAAGTATATTAATGGATATAAAACAATCTCATAGAAGCACAAATCACTATCTAGACAAAAGATATTTGAGAGTTTAAAATGCACACAAATGCAAAGATGAGGTATATCTTGGATACTCAGTTGTTTATGCAAACTTGTAAACATAGATAGCAAGATTATAGGCTTAAGGGTAGAGCTCTAAAGACAACTGGCCTAAAAGAAGGTTCCAAAAACTGTGGGTTTTGGGGGTGCTGGACAGAGTCTTTGTGTGGCCAGAAAATGCAGAAGTAGAACCTTGAAAGCCTTCTGTATTAGGTCTCAGGAGATCACTGCTTGACTGGGGCATCCCAGGAAGCACTCAGGTTATGTCGTTAGCCTCCCATCAGTCCCTCTGCAGGTGACAGACAAGAAGAGTGTGTGTGTTGCGGGGAGGGGTGCTGGACCACGGTTCCCTAACCTCTCCCAGGCCCATAGGAGAGGCCTCTAGCTATCTCCTGGCTAGCCTGTCAAAGTAAATTAGATATAGCACCAGTTCAGGCCTAGACAGAGATCAGTACACAAAAAGCACTCACCATTTGTTTACCAGTAAACAGAAATTACAAATAAATATTTACTGGTTAAGTTGTGACTATGCTAATCTTTGACTGATGGGACAAGTGTCTAGATAACATTTCTTCCTTTCTTCCTAGCCTTAGGTGGAGTCAATCTCAGCTCTGAGAACTAATTTTTAGAGACCTTTGTTCTCACCAACTATGTCCTAGAATAAAAATCAGCTGACTAAAGTCGAGTTAGAGGGTAACAACTGCCCAGAGGTGGAAAGGCCACATACCTGGAGACAGTTCTGGTATAATTATTATGAGTGCCTCTTTGGCTTTGCAAACTGCTCAAGTGCAGACAATATATTATATGGCTATCACGCTCAGTCAAAGGAAGGAAATCCTAGTCCAGTGCTAACAACATGGACATGAACACATGCCCAGTGGGTGCTCTCAAGAACCCATGTATTGAATACTTGCCTTTATCAAGTTGTGCAACTCTAGGCAGGTTACTTAGATGACTTGGTTAACTTGTCCGGCTAGTTTCAATGTCCTCATCTGAAAAATGAAAGGACACTGATTCTCCAAAATGGGTTGCTGAATGCCTACTATGTGCCTGGTACTGTGCTGTTGGAGATTCACATAAAAACTGGAGAGTCCCTGTGTCGAGGACCCCAGTCTGAGGGGAAGACTGTAATTACAGCAACTGCAGTCTAGTGTGATAATGTGCCAGCTGAGGGCTCTGCCTGCCGATGGGTTGCAGAAGCACTACAGAGTTTGCTTTGCCTGGAGGAGCAAGGGAAACCATCCCTGGAAGGAAACTCTCTTAGAACTTGAAGAAGGGTAAGGTATACTAACCAAGGACGATGGGGTAGGGAGGGGCAACAAGGGCATTCTAGACTGAAGGAATGGGGCCAGGATGAATCTGCACTGCAGGATGGATCTCTGTGCTCCCTTCTGCACTCCAGTATTCCCCACAGAGCTTCTTCTGCTTCTGTGCCCGGGAGGTACTGGCCAAGGGTCCTGGCAAAGCCTCTGTAATATGGCCATGTTAAGTGTCTGAACATAATTCCTGAAGATACTGGCCCAGTGAGCTTCTTGCTCTTGCAGCCCTGCATGTTGAAAAGGCAGAAGAGCTAATTCCCCATCCCATTTTGCAAACAGTAAACCGACTTTTCCAAGATTTTCCAACCCAGGGATTCAGAGGAGAGAGGGATGCTGCCCAGAGAAGCTACCATCTCAGAAAAAAGAAGTTCTTTGGATGTGTCCAGCCCTGTCTCCCATGCCTAGAGAAAGGACTGCCCTGTATCTTGCCCTGGGTCAGGCTTTGCAGCCATCTCATCCCATTTAGAGATATACAAATACATGCAGCCCTCTGCCAACATCCTAGGAATTGGTCCTCCAGCTCAGCTGGTAAATGCTGCCTCCTTCTCAAGAACTCAGATCAGAAATGATCTGCATTCAGGAGATGAGGGTGGAAAATTCTTAGGATAAAAAAGAAGGTTCACAGATCCTGATCCCAGGTGCTGAGGGAGAGGGCACAGCTTGGCATCTCTGATCACAGCTATCGCAAGGAGTCAGAGCCAAGGTGCTTGACTCCTCTCTGGCCTTTCATGGAGCAGCTGCTGTCTGGGAGGAGGCAAGGAGCTGGAGGATGACCCACTTAGATAGCAGAGGCAAGGTTGGGCCAGACTGGCCTGGGCTGAGCAGAGAGGAAATGAGCCTCAGCACCCCACCAAAAACCAGACAGAACATTGCTAGAGCCCGGCAGGGAACAGGAGTAAACTCTGAAGGGAGCCTCAGCACCTCCCACCAAGCCCCAAACTATGCCACCATCTCCCTGCCACCCTCTAGCCCACTCTGCCAGGTTTCTGGGCAAGGAGCTTCCCTGCCCAGCACTCTTGTGTGGCTTGGCTGGAGCCCAGGGACAAGAGTCGTCTGCAGCTTTCTTCCCTGCTGCTGAGCCGGCAGGTGCAAGGGGAGCTGGGAGGGGAGCGTCCTGCAAACAAGCCTGTGGCTGCTGGCCAGGCAGGAATCATTCACTGAAGCTGCAGCCTGAGGAGAGACTGGGGCTTTGAACGAAACAGACCAAAGTGGTCTGTCTCAAGGAAGGCTATGCACAATCCACACTCTTTCTTGTGGCAGCAGAGTGCCAGGATAGAGGAGTCCCCAGGAAAGGAAAGGCAGAGCTTGGGCAAAGCCAGCCTTGATGGAATGATAACATTGTACATGTTAGATACATTACATATCTAAGCATTTTATGCTTATTATCTTATTGAATCCTTGGAGAATCACATGAGGCAGGAATGATCATAATCCCCATGTTACAGATTGAGAAAACCAAGGTCACACAGCTGGTAACGATTTGAACCCTTACTATCTGAACTCTGAGCTAGGCACCCTCCCCGACATGGTTTAAAAACCAGGAATGTAATGCAGTTTCCCCACCCAGGATCCCTCAACAGAGCCAAGTGTGTGCGGGGGTGAGGGCTGGTTCCCAGGGATTCTCCCCACCCTTGGCATTGCCTGGGGCTCTGGGAAAGGCAGTGGGAGCTCGATGCTGGGTTGACACAGCACACTGAGGCAAGCCCAGGCCCATCAAGGTCAGGTTCCAAACCAAGACTCAGCACTTGGTCATCCAGAGTTTGGGGCAGACACATCTGGAGCCTGTGTTTCAGGTTGCCACTAACCAGCCAAGAAAGGATAAGTCACTTCCCTTCTCTGGGCCTCAGTTTCCCCACATATCAATGAAGGAATCAGATTATCTCAGTCATTTTCCAACATTTTGAAAGCCCACTGGGTGAGTCAATATATAAAAGATACAGTGGCAGGCCCACTCCAGAGAACATTTGAACTCCCCTCATTCCCTACATCGGCCCCCCTTAGAAGGGTGGCTTTCATGGACCTCATCCCCAAGGTTTTGGTGGCCCCCGCCATTCCAGAAAGCCTGGCATGTGCTTTTCTCTTTAGGGGGAAGGTGTGGTCAAGGGTGGTCAGGGGAGCTGAGAGAATCACAGGAGGAAATGTCATTTGGATACCAGGAATGTGTTCAAGATCCAGAGCAAATATTTGTTTTTCCTCTGATGCCCGCTTGGAGCAGCCCTTAGTTCCACCCACCTGCCCCTCCCTCCCCACAATTCCATCTGGCTCTTGGTAATTCCATCTGGGCAGGCTGGGATCGGGAAGTGTACAAGTGAGGTGGAGAGAAAATTGGGATGAAAGTTCCTTCGCATCTAGCCATCATCAACAATCTCCATTCATTCAGGACGGCTGCTGTGTCCCTCCCCGCACTGCAACATTGTGAGGCATCAGAACTCACTCTCTCTTCGGAGAGAACAGTCAAGATGCAGGGTTGGTGAGTGAGGAAGAGGGCAAAGCTCTGGGAAGGAGAAATCGTCAGCACAGCAGAAAACTGCTCTCCAAGAAAGAGCAGAGACCCTGAGCAAATTCCCAGCAGCAGTACTGGGTGGTCTATGGATCAGGGAGGTTCCGAGCAGGTCCCCAGTCCACTGATCTTATCTCTCAACACACAGCAAGAGGCAAAGGCCAAGGAGTTTCTTCTGAATTCTCTGTTCTGATGTAATAAGAGCTGGAATCCCTGCCTAGAGCCACTAAAAGCTGATTTATCTCCGAAATCAAATGAGAACGCCTCCCCACCCCCACACAACCCACAGTGACCCCAGTCAGAAGATTCATAGAATCACTGAACCTCAGTCTCAGTTTCTGGGCCATCCCAGGACCCACAGACCAGTCTTTCCCAGAGCAGAAGCAAGGGGCACAAGCCATAAGCAACTATTTTCTAGCTCAAGCCTTGATAAAGCCCAGGCCTAGCAGTCTCAAGCCTGGAGCCTTGCTGGGCCCTCACTCTATAGAAAGAGAAAGAAAAGGAAAGCCAGGAAGTACATGATTGCCCAATAGCTGTAACTTGGCAGCAGGCAGCTGCGGACTATTCCAGGTGTTAGTAGGAGAAACACACTCGGTCCTATTGATGGGGCCATCATCTACTCCTTTCTCTAGCACCCACTCTTCACCAATGAAATGACTTCTTGAATTTCAAACTAGCTAGTGGCTGCAAAAGCAAATACAGTCTGAGGAGGGGAACTCTGCCACAGCCAGTAGGGCAAACTATGGCCACACAAGCACACACACACACACACACACACACGCACATAGGTGTGCATACACGCGTGCACACACGCTTCACAAAAAGCACCCAACTGGATCTGGCAACACACAATCCCTAAGCCACTTGTTCTCTAAAAGGCTTGTTACAATATGAATTATAGACCTCCAAAATAAATTCTCCTGACTGTGGAACCAGAGAGTAAGTATTTTAAACAAGCACACCCCGCCCCCATTCCCAAGCATACGAAAACCCAAATTTGAGAAGCACTGTTAACCACAGTTAGATAACTTCTGGCAAATCCACCATACTTTTCAGATATAAGTATCAATTCTCGCTGCAAATTCTGCTCATCAGGAGCACTTCAAATTCACATTTGTATCTTATTTAATCTTCCTAGTGGCTAGTGAAGCAGGCTGTGTTTTTACTTTTTTCTTTCTTTCTTTCTTTTTCTTTTTCTTTTTTTCTTTCTTTTTTTTTTTTTTTTTTTTTTTTTTTTTTTTTTTTTTTTTTTTTTTTTTTTTTTTTTTTTTTTTTTTTTTTTTTTTTTTTTTGCCTAAGGGGGAACTGAGAATTCAGAGATGCAGGAAATTGCCCAAGGTCACAGATTACCATGACAACACACACACACAGACACCCCAAATCAACAGGCCAAGTTCCTCAAAAGGTCCCAAACCCAAAGGTATCTTGAGGCACAGTGCACCTGGCACCAGAGCCTGGCTTTACATTTCCCTGAATCCAATCATCGTGCAATTCTGATTCGGTTTTGAGTCGGGGTAAGACCCAAGCCTATGCAGCCTATGCAGGTCTCTACTATTTGTTGGACCGTCAGACTGCAAACGCTGAAAATCTCAGTATCTTGTTCATCCAACCACACACCTATTTATCAAGCCTGTTAAGATCGGATGCCTTTTACTTTCTCTTTCCATTCCACTCTATTGAACAATCTACTCCAAGCGAAATTCAACTTAAACCACATCTTTTCTAAGGACCTGCCGTCTGGTGTTGCCGGGGTTCTCCGGGGCCGCCGTTCCTATAATTCTGGACAGCTACATCCACAGGGTATACTCACTGGGTCTCCGCGCCACGCCGCCTCGCCGTGGTGCAGAGGTGCGCAGCCCCCAAGGAGCGGTGTGCGCCCCGACCTACGCCCCACGCCCCACGCCCCACGCAGCTCGCGCCGCGGCAGCCACTCACCAGTCGCCCAGAGCTCTCGCGCGCCTTCTTCACCTTCCCGTAAGTGCCCTTGCCCAGGGTCTCCAGGAACTCGTAGCGGTGCCGCAGGTTGTGCTTGTGGTGGTGTCTCTTCACCGCCTGCTTCTTCATCAGGGGCTTGGGCGACTTGATGAGCCCGTCGCCCACGGGCCAGGAGAGATCCGCGGCCAGGGCGCTGGCGGTCGAGGGAGCCGGGCCTGGGCGACGGGAGAAGGCCAAGGACTCCATGGCGAGCAGGAGGTGAGCCAGGTCTGAGAGGAATCGATCGGCTGCGCGGGGAGGACTACAGCGCGGGGCACATGTCCAGATGGGGAAGTTACAGCTGGAAAGTCACAGTTGCTACAGAGCTGGTTGCAAAGCCCCGCATTCCGAGTTGTTATAAACGCTCTCTGCCTGAGGCCCTGGTCACGCCCCCCGACGCCCATTGGCCCGCTCGCCCGCGGCGCGTGACCAGGACCTCCTCATTGGCTCGCTAGCGTTCCAGACCCCTCCTCCTCCCTAAGGCCTGAGCTGTGAGAGGTGTCGCGAGCCCTGCCCACCTGCGTCTCCAGGGACCAGAATGGGGACTAGAAAGCTCGGTGGAGGCTGCTGGGCCGGTTGGTACTACTAAAGTCCAGAGCCTTACTTTGAAGGCCCTCAGAACTGCTCTAACTTCTGAATGGCACTTGGTCCTGGTTAGAGCCACCCGCACTATTGCGCTGTGTTCTTAGTTGGCAAGGGGCAACCTTAGGATGCTAGAGGTCACCATCATTTGCTTCTTTTCTCCCATGCCAAAATCTAGGAAGTCGTTTGACAATCTTTCTGTCCACAAAGGAGAAAAAGGAATGGAATGGGAGGGCTGGTGGACAGTTTGCATCAGTTCACTTCTCTATAGTTAGATCAACCTTTAACTGGATCCTGGAATCCTGGACCAGGAGGTCCTTACTTTTCATGGAAGAAGGTTTGTAGGGCAGAGATGTGGTGGGATTTATGGAATGTCCATTCATTCGTGAAAAAAATATATTACACTTCTAGTATTTAACTTGTGTCCTTAAATATAAATATAATCTGCTCTACCCAAGGTTGTCTTCTCGGTGATTTTGGAGCCAGGAAGACTTGTGGTACATTATGAGGTTTGGCTTGGTTTTTGAGGCCTGAAGGGCTAGGTCTAGAATCCCCTTTTAGAGTGAAACAAGAACATCCATAGGCTTTTCTCCTCTTCTAACTGGGGGAGAAAGGAACACTTCCCTGTAGCTTTCTAGAATTGATAACCCAAATCTATGTAGCAACTATTGTTCTGCCTGAGGCTGCACAACTGGTGAGATCCATACCCTGGTCTGTGGAGAGGACAATGAGGACAACAGGCCTTGATCCTCTTGACAGGGGGAACCGTCCCCCCATCAGACAGGGCCCTGACTGGGCTCCAGCTCTGCCCACATCTCATTCCCCCAGGTTGGCCCCTTGCCACCCAAGAGCACATCCCCAGGAAGATGGCTCTCCAGTAGTGTATTCAGGGGATGCTGAGGACCAGAAAGACAAGTGGTAAATTTTGTATTTAGTGTTTGCCAATTTATCTACTTCTGCTGGTCCTTTGAACCTTCCTAGTGTGATTCATAGATGTCTGCATCCCTCCACGGAGCCCTTCGGCCTTTGTGACTGGAGAAGATCAGGATCCCTTTACGTAGGACACCAATCTCCCTCTCCCAAATCTGGGGAGCCATCGGACACGGTAGCTGGACTGGCTTCTCCCCTTTGCCAGCTTCCCCCTTTGCTCAGGTTATCTGAGACAGTGAAAAGACAGTGAGTTCCATTACCCTGCAGTTTCCTCCTGGTATCTGTGTCCATTCCTGGGGGCCTATCTGGACTGCTTAAGACCCTTAAAAAGCAGCTTAGATAATCTAAGAGCCATCATAAGGCTGAATGCTGGGAGACTTCAACTCTAGTCCTGACTGTGACATAAATGAGCTCTGTGCCTTCTGCCAGGCTCTTTACTCACTTTACAAACACTGGCACCCACTTGGTGGTGGGCCAGGGGAGAGGATAGTGACAAGATGGACGTGATTTTTACCTGCAGAGAATTTTCAGTCTCATGAGAAATAATACTGTAGGAGAAGTGTCCAGGATGGGGAAAGAATAGAATGCCCTTGGGATGTTTAACAGGAAGGAGCCCCATCCCAGATAGGAGTAGGGTAGTGAGGGGGTGCTTCCCGTAGACAGGGCTTTTTAAAGCTAAGATCTGAAAGTCATGTGGCAGTTAGCCAGCTGGACCAATATTTCCTTGTAAGTAAGATGAAGAATTTTACAGATAAGCCCAAGATCACCTTTTAGGCTGATCACCTAATCCAGACACCTATGAATGTTTCCAAGACCCTGTGTACTGGTGGGTGTATAAAAGCTGCTCAATGGATGTTTGTAGACTAAAGGAGTGAATGCACAATGGAATCTGAAGACTAAGTTGAAAGGGCCTACATATGACTGGATCTCCCTCTGTTACCAGTTAAACTGGTAACAGCAGAGGGGTGCATTACCTGTATGCTCTTGGACCTTCCCCACCCCCACTGCAGCTTCCTTTACTACCATCTGGATGGATGACCAAAGACCCCAGAAAAAAGAGATCTTCCCAGTTCCAGCTAAAGTGCAGCCTGGCAGCCCACAGGGGGCGAATGACAGGGCCTTAGTGACGTGTCTTGACTGTTGACTGTCCCCAGCAGGTAGCAAGGAAGGCAAACAAGCAGACACAGAGCCAGAATAATGCACACCTCGAAAATGATCTTGACTGCTGGTAGCCAACTCTCACATTCCTTATAGGGAGATCTGGTTGGTGGGCAGGGTGAAAGTGTCCAACAGGGACTTGGCTGTCAGCAGATCTTGGGGAATTCCTGTCATGTGCTCGGATGTGTGCCTGTGCTTGGATGTCTGAACTGAGCCGAGCCTCCCCCTTTCCTGTCTGCCTCAGTGTCCAGGCCTGGGAGGGGGAAGCCTCTAACGACCCCCACACTCTACCATTGATTAATGTCTCAAAGGCTGCTCTTGGGGCCAACTATTTATTTTACCTACTATGTGCACACTGGGAGTCAACCAGGAATAAACACCCGTCTCATCCTTACGCGCTCCACAGTCTATGTGTGCAGTGGGTGTGTGTTGCGGGGGGGGAGGGGGGCTTGAAAGTAGCTCAGAGTAACAAATCCTGTGATGTGTCCTGTGGTGCGTGGCACGGGCAGGGGCACAATTGAGGGACAATGAGGCCATGCTTTGGTGAGGTGGGGATGGGAACAGATAAAGCAGGTCTCCAACATCTCTGGGGTGAGACTTGAAAGATGACTAAGAATAAGCTCCCTGTTGTCAGAAGTTTACAGTTTAATAAAGGAAATACAGTAAATAACAATTCCCACATAATCCAAGTGGGAGGGCTCTTAAGAGAGTACAAGGTAGCACATGGGGTTGAAAGATGGTCTTACTCTGGGTGGGGAGCTCCACGGAGACCCTACGGGAGTCCAATTGAACCTTGAAGGGTAGGTGAAATTGAGAGTAACCTTTGGGGATGAAATAGGGAGGTGGGGATGAGGGGAAGAGGAAAGGGATGGCAAAGAGTGTGCTGTGTCTGATGGCTCTGGAGGCAGTGGCGAAACTGTGGCATTTGGCAGTGAGCACTCACACCCCTCTCTTGGCGCTCAGTCTGTCACTTCAACATCGCCAGAGCATTCAGGTTGAACTGTAGCGTGAGCACTTTGCGATAAATAAGTGGGTTTGGGGTTGCAATTTGGGCACTTGGGTTGCAGGTTCGCCATCACTGTTCTAGAGGGGTCTCAAGACCCTAGAGTATCTCCTCCCTTGGAATAATTTCAGTATAGATGCCTGAGCCCCTCATCCCCTTTCCGCTGGGAAAACGGCTCAGCTCACTACTTACTTCCAGCCGGAGACCTCAACCGTCAAATTGCCTTTCTCCTCCACGCGGAGGATGAATTACAGCCCCGCACCCGCACCCTGTAGACAGTGCGGCCTGGAAGATAATGACCTTCCCCATTCCCCAGCTGGGAGAGCCTGGATAGGAACCTGCTTGTTAAAACTGGTTTTCCCAGACAAGGCGTAAAACCACAGAGGGGTAAATCCTGGTAGTCTTCTGCAAATCGAGATGCTTGGCTCAAAGCTGCCCTCTATTGACCAAACTAAGCCTAGCAAGAGTCATGAGGCCCAATCCTGTGACTACACACTGAAGTTGGGTTTTTTGTTGTTGTTGTTGTACCAGGGATCTTTCTTTTCTTTCTTTCTTTCTTTCTTTTTGGTACCAGGGATATTTCTCCTCCTCCTCCTCTTCTTTTTCTTCTTTTTTTTGGTACCAGGGATCAAACTCACGACCTCAGGCTTGCCAGATAGGCACTGCGCCACTTGAGCTATGGCCTGAAGTCAGGCTTTCATTTGTTCTTTCATTCACCAACCATACACTGAACAACCACAATAACAGGTATGATAATCTAACACTGATCCAGCCCTGATTCTAGACATCTTAGATACAGTGTCACATTCAAGAACGCCCAGCTAAAAGTAACAGAGCTGGGAGGTAGACCCTGTCAGTATGATATCACAGTTTGTGAGACTATGGCATTGTCTTGTACTATCTACATGGGCTCTGGAAGCACAAGATGCAATTAATGAGCTTCGAACAGTCTAAATTCTAGTAAGCCTTACAAAGAGTTTGGAGCATTTTGTGCTGAAACATTGAAGACAATCCTTAAGATCTCAGTTAAATGGGGCAATTTGATGTCATTCACAGGCAAAGCCCATGAGGGGATGTCTATGAAGGAGAAAACAAGCCATAGAGCTTGCCCTGTCTCTGGGCTGGAGAGCTGAGGACGCTATGCACAGAGGGTCAGGAACCAGGAGTCCTGAGATCCAGCTGCACTTCTCACTTCAACCCACAAAGTGGCCATGGCTGAGGGCTTTCTCTATCGGGACTGGTTCCCTATTGCCCAAGAGGGATTTGAATAAACCAACTCTCTAAGTCTTGCTTCAAATCTGTTGTAATCCCTCTGCAATAGCTAAGCATGGACACATTAGAAATCTCAGTTACTCCTCTTCTTTTGCCCACCTGGTACCTGATTCCCTAGCTATGGGGCATTTAGCAGTCTCATTCCCTGCCTCACCCACAGACTGGCATGATGTTTTGGCTCAGGAGTCTGGCAATCTGGTCTCCAGGCTCTGCTCTTCCAGGGACTGACTGTAAGTGCATCTCATTTCTCTGCAACTCTGTGAAAAAGAATGATGCTCTTTCATACAGCCGAGGCAAAATGCCAGCCATTGTCACTTGAGCGACCTCTCCTAATGAATTCCATTCTCAGCACAACTCCTGGAGTAGGTACTAACACATGAGTATCTTCATTACATAGATGAGGAAACTGAGACACAGAAAAAGTAAGCAACTGCCACTTCAAAGTCACAAAGCCAGCAAGTGGCACCAGAATTTGCACGCTTCACCATTCTTTGACTTGGAGAGAATTCCTTGTTTGCCCAGAATTTCTAGTAGACTGAGATGGTCTGTGTCCTAGTTTACTGGTATGAAAGGTGCCTGCTGCCTACCTTGTGGGCTTGCTGCAGGACAGAACATGATGTGAAGTTGTCAGATGCGTGGTTTCCTCTCAGCCTGCATGACTTGCGTCTTCCCAAGTCGTTTTCCCCAATTCTGGCAGAGACTCACCTGCATGTGTTGGGGGTGGGAGGCAAGAAACTGATCAGATGCCTGAGCTGTTCCAGCATGGAGGTCAGAGAAGATAAACTCTGAGCTAGGGAGTGGTCATTGCTACTGCCCAGAGTTGGAGTTCTTCACCAGAGGGCAGAGAAAGAGATGACCAGGGAGATCAAAGGAAGAATTTCTTAACTACCGCCAGGAATGGTTTTTACATTGCAGAACAAAGATACTCTGGGTGTTGGGAGTTGGAGTGGGTGAATGTTTATGTAGGTTTAAAGCCTAGACCTTGTAGTTAGTGTTTTAGAAATGGGCTCTTACTCCATTGTTAATGGCAGAACAAAAAGCCCTTCCTCTTATGCTGCGTCTCCCATCCCAGTGTCCTTTTCCTGATCTCTGAGGGTGTGTAATGCCCATTGCTGCAGGCTTAGGAAAGGTGTGGGTGAACAGACCATGCCTATGGCAGGGGTAAAAGATTTCATGCTTTGAGTCGCCTGAGATCCCTGATGGACTGAGATTGTGTACAATGCAATAAAAACCCTCATCTTTGTTAACACTCACACATCCACAGCTTTATTGCTTCTTCACTGACTTCATGAAGTGAGGGCCTTGAGTTAGACAGAGTATGCGGGGGTTGTGGATGTAGATGAGGCTGGGGTTACAGTAAACATCAGCTCTGCTGCTTGCTGGCCACGTGTCCTTGGGCAGGTGACCCAGTCTCTTAGGCGTGAGTTCCTAATTGGTCAAAGAAGACCCTGAACTTAGACATGCTTTGTGGACAGTTAGGGGTTCTCAGCACATGAGTGTTTATGGCAATGGGTGCTATGACTCAGGGCCTAGTCACTTTACTCTCCATGCAAAGGCTGCTCCCCAAGAAGGGGTGAGTGTCTTCTTCCTGCTGGCCCTGACTCAATGCAGAGAGGCTGGGAGGGACCAGACAGGGCAGAATGAGGAGGTGGGAGGAAGGTCTGACCAGTGCCGCCTCCACGCCTTGTGCCTGGCTCCTACTGGCAGCCCAAGCCCTTGGCCTCCCAAGCTGCTTCTGGAATGCAAACCCCAAGCAAAGCACATTCTTTAACCGGGTCACCAGCTCCTGGCCTTTGGTAAGGAAGGCGAGAGCCAGCATTTCTCTTGGCCCTGAGTGTCACCAGCTCAGGCTGGTGTGAGCTGACTGCTATTACAAGGCTGGATTAATCAGCTGGTTATCACCCACAATTCATAAAAAAAAAAAACAAAACCCAACTATGACCTGTCACTCCAGTTAGAATCCACTAGAAGGGGGAGAGGGAACCTTTGTCTCTAAGTGGGAGGATTAGAAACACTGCCTCATGTTAGCCACAGGCCTGAGAGGAGCTTGGAGGAAGAGGGGTATTGTAAAGTGTCTCTCACGGATTGTGCTGTCTATGGGCTGTTTGATTTCTGACTTTCTCAAGCCGGCTGTTGGCTACACGCTTAGATATGGCATGTCTCCAGATGTCGTGGGCCACAAGGGTTGGTGCTAACATCACAGTTCTGAGGAGTACTCCCAAAATGTGTGTGTTTGAGGGGAGGTGGTAGTGAAGTGGACTGGGAGACAAGGGCTTGTATTCACCAGGTGGAGCGGGTATTCAGAGTGAAAGGGACAGGCTTGCTGGGCAGGGAGCTGGGGAGCATTTGGGGAGTGTGGAGCAGAGTGTGGAGTGGAGGCTGGAAGGACAGAACCTTTGCGAAGGACCCTGAGCCTGGGCGTGTCTGGAGAACCAGGGGATACTAAGGGAGGATGCTTAAGTTCCATAGGATTCAGTCAGATGTGTAGAAGAGCAGTTTTCTGAAAGGGCAGAGGGAATCGAAGGGAGACAGGAGTGAGGAGGCTGCTGACACTTCCTTATATGAGGTGAGGAGGTTTAGAATGACCCTATAGGTTGCATGGCATGTGGTGGAGAGAAGGGGAAAGGTGAGGAGGTCGCTTTCTACCCAGGATTGTGCTAGCTGCTGGAGGTGCTGACACCAAGGTCTGAGCTGGAGTAAGTCCACATCGGAACTTGTAATCACTATTCCCTTATTACAAGTGCTTGCATTTGAGACTTTGAAACCCTCCCCACCGTGTCCTGAGAGGAGGACAGATTTCTTCTCAGCTGTCCAGAACACAGAGTCCTCTCATGCACCAGGTGTCCAGCCCCTACCACACAAACCGTCCTGGTTGTCTCTATGGCAACTACTTCATCTATGCAAAGTGGAGGGGGCTGGGAGGTCTTGCATTTACAAAAGTAACTGGCTTAGGAGCATGGCGAGGCCAATTCGGCTGAATGAGGAACCTGGCCTGGGACATCAGGTCTTTCCCTAGTCTTCTCTCAGGAAGCCCTTGCTTACTCTACGTGCAGCACCAGCCAGGCACTGAGCAGCGAGGTAAGTGAAGCTGCGTTCCCTCTCCAAGGAGCTGAGGAGCTCTTGTGGGTCTCAGTTTCCCGACCTGTAAAGTAGACTGACCGCAGCCTTTGGGAGTATTCAGAAGGTCCCTCTAGCCACGCTGAGGAACCACAGCACGGGGCTGTGCAGCGGGGGCTGCAGTGTGAACTTTTCAAGGACCCTGCCATGGCAAGGACTAAAGACCACAGGAGGCTGCAGCAAGCCCCTTTCCAAATGAGAAAGGTTCTGAGCATGGGTGCCTGCGCTGAGTGTGCATTCGCAGTGGCAGGGGCAGAGGGTGTTAGTGAGAACAAAACTGCGTGCATGAACAGGTGTGTATAAGGAGGACAAGTGTGTGTGTGAATTTGTAAAAACATGATGCATATATTTAATATTTGAAGTGTAAGGTGTGTGTGTGTGCATGAATGGTCGTATCCATGTGAGTGTGCACATGAAGTATGTCAGAGTTGGAGTGAGGGGCACATGCAGGGTGAGATAATTGCATGTATGTGAGTGTGTGTGTGTCTGTGGGGGTGAGGTGAGCCAACCCAAGTGTGCAGGGAGCTGGGCCGGTGCAAAGTCACTGCTACATGAGTCCTCTAGAGCTTGCACTTGCAAAGAGGTTGCTGGCCTCAGGGCCAGGACTGGTGGCTTCCTGGTGCTTTGTTCAGAGTCAGGAGCAACAGCTCTGGGGTTCCTCTGAGCCAGGCACGCAATGGGCCTGCCTGCGGAGCTCAAATGAGCTAGGATGTTTGGGAAAATAGCTCATGGTCTGAAATGTTGAAACAGAGAGGCTCATACTACACAGGAGAACACAAACCCTATGTGGAATTAACCCAGGACACTGAAGCCATTTGCAGCTGGCCCTGCTGCTTCTCTCAGAGCCATCTCTCCCTGCTTTGTCCCTGGTTGCACCATGGATGGGAAGGGATGAGGACTGAGAGGCACCACCAGAGTGCCACCAGGACAAACACTTCACGTTTAGCCTGGCTCATTCCAGCCCTTTCGCCTCCAAGCCTCACCTTGCCCGCCCCATGCACACCTGTCCAAGGTCAGCACAGACTCCAGTGTGTTTTCACCCCACTCCCCCAGGCCCTCTTGCTGCTTGCATCTTGGTCCCCACCACTGTCCTCCAGGCTCAATTCCAACAGTGGACTCCTCCAGGGCACTCAGTCCTCAGGGACTCTCGTGTTTCCTGTCTCACTCATTCAACTTTTCCATGGTGTCGTGAGTTGATCGTGACCTCCAAATCAATATGTTGAAGTCCTATCCTGGTGCCTGTGCAGATGACTTTACTTGGAAGTAGGGTCCTTGCAGACAATCAACTTAAAACGAGGCCATATTGGATTAGAGTGGGCCTCAATCCAACAACTGATGTACTTATAAAATGAGGAAAATTAAGACATGTGAAGCTGGAGGTGGAGATTGGAATGATGCTGCCACAAGCTGAAGAGCTGCCAGGATTACCGGCCCCCCTCAGGAGCCAGTAAGAGGCACAGGGCAGCCACCTTTCCCATCCCTGCCCCACCCAGAGCATGCCTCTGATTAGAGGCCACATGGGGGTGGGAATTCATGACTGAGCTCCCCGTGGTCCCCTTCCTACGGAGCTATGGAGTGTGTACACCCCGATTTGGGCCAGACTTTAATTTCTCCCACTAACTGGCTGTGCCCCTAGCTTAGGTGATTAGGGTCCTGGTTCACAGTATCTGCTACAAAGTGTGGTTGGGAAAGACCAGTGGTACCGCACCTGCTGTGCAGGAGCTGGGGGGCCCAATGCAAGTGAAGGAGACTGTTAGACATCCTGGAGGAAATGAAGGGCCTTCTGAGGGTGTGGCCTAATCTGCAGTCTCCTGGGCCTCTCTGATTGCCCTGAAGGTGGACCTTGCTCAAGAGAAGGCCTGGAAAATGTGGCCTGCATGTGGCAGCAAGTTCTAAGGCCTCCTGGATTCCTTCTCATCCTAGATGGTGCCTGGTGGGTCCGCCTGCTTCACTGCCCTTAGAGAAGGAGCTCAGACCAAATATTCCATGCCACCAAGGTACGAATCTTGTCACACTGCTCCTCCACTTCAAGCCTTAATGCGCTCCTAATCTGCTGCACGCATAAGGTACAGTCTCCTTAGCAGTGCTTGTGCCGCTGAACTAAATCCCCAGCCCTTTTTTTTTTTTTTTTTTTTTTTTTTGTGGCACCGAGGATCAAACTCACAACCTCACGCCTGCCAGACAGGCGCTTAAGCCACTGAGCCAAACTCCCAGCCCTAGTTTTTTGAGGCAGGGTCAGACTATGTAGCTCGGGCCGGCCTTGCGCTTGCGTTGTAGCCCAAGCTGGCCTCGAACTCACAATGCTCCACCTACCTCAGGCTCCTGAGTGCTGGGATTAAAGGCATGCACCACCACGCCTGGCTCCCAGCCCTTTAATTTTATTTTAAAGAACAACAACAACAAAAAATCATAGCAAGATAATAGGAGAGAAACAATGGTTAATACATTGCATATTGTTATCTTTAAATTAGTTACTCGGAGTACAAATATAGGCATCTAATTGTCCAAACAATATTAGCACAAAACTTTCTTTTCAATGAACTAAGGGAAATTAGCACTATAACTGTCTTAACTATCTTATGTGAGTGAATATAACTTATTTTTTCTTTTCCTTCCCTTCTTTTTTTCTTTCCCCGATCCCAGTTTCTTTTCTTTTGAACAGTTTCTTCCCACGTCACAATATCTGCTGTGCATTTTGGAACTTATTTACTCTTTCAGTTTCTCACACTAGAGAGACAATACAATGTTTAGACATGTCAGTCTGATTTATTTCACTTATGAGTATAGTCTATGGTCTCAAGTGGCACTCATTTATCTGTAAAGGGCTCCAGTTTATCATTCTTTATGGCTGAGTAGTACTCCATTGTATAAAAAGACATCTTTTTTTATTCATTCCTTGGTTGATGGACATTTGGGTTGATTCCAAGATGTAGCTATTACAAATTGTGCTGCCACCAACATGGTTGCACATATATCACTGTGGTATGATGTTTTTAATTCTTCTGGAAAGATACCCAGAGGGGGAATAGCTGGGTCAAATGGGATCTCTAAATCTAGTTTTTCAAGAAATCTCCACATTGATTTACACAGTGTTTGCACCAATCTACACTTCCACCAACACTAGAGAAGTGTTCCTTTTCCCCCACAGCCCCTCTAGCATTTGTTATTGGTTGATTTTTTGATGATAGGCATTCTTTCTGGGGTGAGATGGAACATCAGTGTTGTTTCAATTTGCGTCTCTCGAATGGTCAGTAATGTTGAACATTTTTTCATATATTTATTTGCTGTTTGTATTTCTTCATCTGAGAAGTGTGTATTCTTCTCAGATGCTCATTTTTTAATTGGATCTTTAAATTTGGGAGGTCTGTTTTCTTAAGTTCTTTGTATATTTTCAATATTAATCCTTTGTCTGAGGAATAGCTGGCAAACATTTTTTTCCACCTTGTGGGTTGTCTCTTCACTCTATTGGTGATTTCTCTTGCTGTGCAAAAGCTGTTTAATAAGATGTGATCTCAGTTGTTGATTCTTCATGATAATAGTTCCTGCATGGTTGGGGTTTTGTTCATAAAGTCTTTGCCTACATCAGTGACTTCAAGAGTTTTACCTGTTCTATCTTCCAGTAGATTTAATGCTTCTAACATTAAAATCTTTGATCCATTCTGATTTTAGCTTAGTACATGGTGAAAGATATGGGCTCAGTTTTAATCTTCTGCATGTGCAGAGCCAGTTTTTCCAGCACCATTTATTAAAGAGGTTTTCTTCCAGTGAATGTATTTGGCATCCTTGTCACAGATAAGGTAACTGAGTATGTCTGGAGTTGTTTCAGCATCTTCTAATCTGTTCCATTGATCCTCAGGTCTGTTTTTGTTGTTGTTGTTTTTTCCAGTAGCATGCTGTTTTTATCACAGTAGTTTTATGGTATAATTCGAAGTTGGGGATTGTGATGCCCCCTGCCTTGCCTTTGTTGCCCAGAATTATCTCCACTATTCTAGGTCTCTTCTGGTTCCAAGTGAATTTTAGGATTGTTTTCTCTAATTCTGTGAGATATACTACTGGAATTTTGATTGGAATTGCATTAAATCTGTGTAACAGTTTTGGAAGTGTGGCCATTTTCACATATTGACTGTTCCTATTCAAGTGCAAGGGACATCTTTCCATTTTCTGGTATCTTTTTCAATCTCAGTAAGACCTTTCTTGATCTGCCAGCCTGCATTTGCAACCCCATTTCCCTGAGTCCTTCCCCTGCATTCTGCAC
The DNA here is from genome assembly GCA_004363535.1 of Dasyprocta punctata. NCBI lineage: Eukaryota > Metazoa > Chordata > Mammalia > Rodentia > Dasyproctidae > Dasyprocta > Dasyprocta punctata. The sequence goes on from RJWM01026622.1 coordinate 25,288, forward strand.
CAGACTGGGTCCCCCCAGGAAGCCAAACTCTTTCCCTCAGTGACCTTAAGAACACCTCTACCTCTCCTTCAACAACAACAAAATTAATAGTGCAGCTGTTTCCCTAATAAAACAAATCATTTTACACATAAGAGGTACCTCTTAGTTTCACAATGAGTGAGACCTCATTTTGTCCATTTTACAGATAGGGAAACTGAGATTCAAGAGAGGTTAACCAATGTATCCAAGGTCAGTTTTGTACATGAGAATTATAATGAGAACCTGTTCTTGCTTTAAAACCTGTGATCAATCTCAGCCTGGCTGGTCTTTTCTTTCAAAGAGCAGTTTGAGTCACATCATTCAAAAGCCTGCCCTGCCTTCTCAGTTTCTCTCAGCTCACTCAGCCGCCCTGGCTGGGCTCCTTGGTTGTACTAGCAAAGGCAGCCGATGAGCACAGAGTGGCTGCAGACCCGGTTCAGGGGTCTCCCTGTCAAGATGGCAACTCCTGGGAGACAGGAATCCTCAATCTCACACCATGCCAGGCACATACTAGATATTAACTTAAACAATTGTCTGGAAAAGTCTATGGACTGAGAAAGTTACAAGGGAACTTCCTTTCCCAAGGATCTAAATTTAGGAACATTCGATGCTCTTCTCACACCTGTGAGCCCTTCCCAACCTTGCCTGGCTAATCCCCACCTTCCTCCCTGTGAAGCAGTCTCTGTCCTTTCAGGTTGGACTTCTGACTCCTCATGAAGCACTGTAGTATTTGATTTTGTCTCTACCAGTGTTTGCTCACCTGAGGCAACGCTGTGCTCATGAGTCTTGGAATCAGACCTGGTTTAGTCACTTACCAGTAGGGGACCCTGGGCAAATTATAGAACCTCTTCAATCCCCAGTTTTCTCATTTGCAAAACAGGAAGACACTAGAGTTGATCTGAGGATTGAAGCAGGTGATTTACCACCTCGTGACATGGCATCACCATTGCTGTTGTTTGGTAGACTGGAAAATGAAGATAAGAAAGGCAACAAACTGGGCTGGGAGTTTGGCTTAAGTGCCTGCCTGGCAGGTGCGAGGTTGTAAGTTCAATCCCCAGTATCCCCCTCAAAAAAAAAAAAAAAAAGGAAAAGAAAAAAGGAAGGCAACAAACCTTCCCACAGTGTGTGTGCATGTGCGTGTGTGTGTATGGTGTGAAAGTCAGGCCATTAACTTTGGATCTTATGTGGCCTCCACAGTGCCACCAGGTACAAGCCACATGGCTTAATATTTGGTATTTCCCTCACTCCTCAGTCAGGTATCCCAAAGTTTTCCCACACAAACTTCCTCAGCAGACACCAGCACCATCCCTGTGTTGCCCTCATGGGTCCAAGTGGCTAATTCAACCTTTTCTTCAATTAATTATTTAGCACAGCTATTGGGATTGAATACAGGGTCTTGGCACTGAGCTGCATCTCCAGCCTGACCCCCCTTTTTTGTAAGACAGGTCTTGCTAAGTTGCCCGCGTTGAGCTTGAACTTGCAGGCCTCCTGCTTCAGTCTCCCAGAGTGCTAGGATTATGGGCACGTTCCTACACCTAGTTTAATCTAACCTTTTAGAGTTGGCCTTATCCCTAAGGTTCCAGCTATTTTAAAATACTTCCATCCTGTCCATGGTTACAGGGCCATTTTGTGCACCTGGAGAGATGCCACCCATAGGCCGTGGCCTCCTCCTGCAGAAGGTGAAGTTACCACTCTTTGTAGTCACCTTTCTTGGGTAGGGAGTTGGAGAGGGCTGGAGGGGGCAGGGAGAAACGGCAGAGGAACAGGATGACTGTGCCACGGACGGCCCCTGTGACAGCGTCCTCTAGGGTGCTGTCCCATCCGTTTTAGGATCTGCAGCTTCTCCAGCTCCTTTCTTTAACAGTTCAGAGGAAATAAAAGATAAAAAACAACGCAAGGGGCCTCTCTGCAGTCTTCTCACTAGGGGGCGCCAGAGCCACAGCGAGCCTTCTCACGGCGCTGCGAAGGGAATGCAGGCCAGCAGGTGGCAGCATCCTCTGGGGGACCCAAGGAAGGAAAAAGTTCAGGTCCCAGGGAAAGGGCAAATAAAAGTCCCTACCCCTTCAAGACTCGGGTTCCACTCAACCTTGAAGATCCAGCTGAGGGTGATATGCCTTTTCAGGAGGCGTCCTGTGAGCCCTCAGATACAGACAGGCAATGCCCCTCTGTTCCATCTCCACGGGAGATAACTAGACCACCGCGTGAGGGTGCTGCCTGCCTCCTGCACAGCTCTTAGCAGGGCAGGCATTTTTATTCATCTTTGCATTCCCAGTGCTAGCGTGGCTTTGGTTTCAGTGCTGGGGATGGAGCCAAGGGCCTCATGTATGCTAGGCAAGTGCTCAACCGCTGAGCTCCACCCCCAGCAGGGCACTGCTTTTAAAAGTAACTGGGAATCACAAAAATGCCATATAAACCAAAATGAAGGACATTCTTGAAAGACTTTTTTTTTCCTTTTCAAAAAGTTAGTGAGCATTTCCCTCTCTACTTTGGATAGGGGGGAGGGGAAAGCTTTTGCTGAATAAA
>RJWM01026623.1:0-27690 GCA_004363535.1 Dasyprocta punctata
CCCAGGAATAGTAATACCCTCCAAGAAGTTGGTTCATTTGTTTTCAAAAAGAGCTTGAACATTCATGATGACCAAATTGCAAGCAATCAGTCCATTCCCCTACTGAATCTTTTGTGTTAAAAACAAGCAATTATGAATTTAAGCCAGAATGCCAAATTTACATTTCATAAAATCCCTTGCTCTTTCTAGGGGACACCTCACTTTTCCTATTCTGTTGGAATCTTTCTTTAAAAAATTTTTTATTTTATTAGTACATGTGTGTGGTACATGATATTTGCATTCCTTGTGGGAAGTTGGCACATGTACATAACACATCCCAATTCCTTTTTTCATCCCCTAGCCCTCCTCCTCCTCCATCTCTTAATCCCCTTCACCTCTGAGAAAGTCACCTTTGAGAAAGATCTATCTTTCTACTTCCTATTACATGTCTATTATTTCCCTCTGTATTTTTACTTTGGGTTTCTCTTACACGAGAAACCATGGGATATTCAAGCTTGTGTGTCTAATTTATTTCACTTAATATTATCATCTCAGGGTGGACCCATCTTCCTACAAATGACTCAAAAGTACCCTTCTTTATGGCAAAACAGTCTCCACTGTTCAATTCCACATTTTCTTTGTCCATTCAGCTGTCGATGGACATGTAGGCTGCTTCCAAGATTACTGTGCTACTATAAACATGGATATACCTAGATCACTGCAATATGATGATTTTAACTCTTTTGGGAAGATACTTGGAAGGGGGATAGCTGGATCAAATGGAATTTCTATTTTTAGTTTTTTGGGGAATCTCCATATAGATTTACACAGTGGTTGCACTAGTTTGCACTCCCACCGACACTGGAAAGGGGCTCCCTTCTCCCCCACAGTGTCGCCAGCATTTGCTATTGTTTGATTTCTTGATGGTAGCCATTCTTTCTAGGCTAAGATGGAATTTCAGTGTTGTCTCAATTCACATTTCTCTGGTGACTGGCAATGTGGAACATTTCTCATGCATTTATTGACCAATTGTACTTCTTCTGAGAAGTGTCTATTTTACTTGCTTATTTTTTTTTTGATTGGGCCTTTTATTTGGGGATCTAGTTTTGTTTGTTTGTTTGTTTTTAGTTTTTTACATATTCTAGATATGAGTCCTCTGTCTGAGGAATCTCTGGCAAAAAAATTCTTCCCATGCTGTAGGTTGTCTTTTCATTGTGCTGTTGTTTCACTTGCTGTGCAAAAGTTTGTTATTCTTTTTATTTTTATTGTGCTGGGATCATTTAAAACCACCCATTCCCAAAAGAGCTGCATGTCTGACTTCCAAGTGGGTGTCTTTCATCATGCTAGCCACCCAAGAGTGAACTTAAAATGGGTGCTATTAAGAAAGCTAGAAGGTGTCTCTTCAAAGTGTGTCCAGAGCCCCCTGGGAGGATGGGGGAGACCAGCAGGAGACAGGTCTGGCTGCTGGATTCTCTGCCACAGATGCCAATAAGAGGGGGCATCACCTGGGAGAGGACGCGGTGATGGGGACAGGGAGGAGCCCACGAAGCACACTCTCCCCACGATGACCTTGGCTGGCATGAAGAGGAATGGAGAAAGGGTGGGCTTAGCAACTGACCTCTTAGAAGCTACTAACGGGCAATCATCACTGTGCTATTTATTACAAAATAGAAATCTCTCACAGCTTGTTATGTGTACCACAGCTTAATTAAGCTCATATACCAGAATTCAGAGAATGAATGATGGACAGAATATTTCTGTTGGAAGTCCTGATTTAAATAAAATCGGCTTGTAGTTAAATGAAGATAGTCTTTTTTATAAATTTTTATGGAAATTTCAGTTCATTAGATCCTGCTTTCCCTTTCTGAAGATATGGTTGGACTTGATTAGTAATGTTCAGGTTTTCACAGAGATGGAGACAGGACGATATCTCAAACCCTGTCAGAGAGTGGCTTTATATTTAGATTTATAGAACTGGTCATGTGACTGTGTTCTACTATCTGGGGAATCCTTTACTGTCTCAGAGCTAAACAAGAGTCACCTGTGTTTTAATTTGGGTTCATTAGCCTGTCAAAGAAATAGTTGAAGATAAAGAAGCAGTGTCTATTTTATATATATATATATATATATATATATATATATATGTTTTTGTTTTTTTTTTTGCAGCACCAGGGATTGAACTCACAGCCTCGCACCTGCCAGACAGGCGCTTAAGCTGCTGAGCCAAACTCCTGGCCCTGGTTTTTTGAGGCAGGGTCGCACTATGTAGCTCAGGCCGGCCTTGTGCTCGAGTTGTAGCCCAAGCCGGCCTCGAACTCACAACGCTCCGCCTACTTCAGCCTCCCGAGTGCTGGGATTAAAGGCGTGCACCACCACGCCCGGCTTATTTTATATTTTTAAGTTGTAACTATGCCAATTTAATTAGAATTCTTGTATCTAAAATGCTGCCTTTTACTTATTGAAAGACATCTCAAAGTGGCGCATGCATAACACCAAATAAAGAATATTTAACACTTCTCACATTTTAAAGTTGATCTATAAGTTTAGATCCCTTTAAAAGTCAGCATGATGCAATAACAAGTTAGGCTTTTCTTCTGATTCTTTACTAAGTCAGACTAAATTATGATTCAGGTTGTCTTTAAACAGTTATTCAAAACCACACAACCATGAAGCTACCATCGGATGTGTGATGGGTAGCACTTTTTGGCAGCTCATTAGATGGGAGGATTAAAGTGGAGAATCACAAATTTGTAAATTCTGTAACCATAAAAGTTAAAATAATTAAAAATGAAATCACAGTCATGAAAAAAGAAGTAAGTAAAAAATAAAACTATTCCCCTTGTAAAGGTGACTTTGATGAGGTATTAGTCCATACTTCTCAGAGTAACTACTACAAAAAAAAGATATATATTATTCAGTGAGAGCTGACAAAAGTTCAATGTTCATTAGAATTTATATGTAATACTAAATCACGAATATACAAGGGACCAATATTCAGCAAGGGTGTCAAGAATACACAAAGGAGAAAGGATCAACTCTTTGAAAAATGGTTCTGAGAAAGTTAGACATCCACTTGAAATGAATGAACTGGGACGTTTGTCTTTACCACACACAAAAATCAACTCAACATGGATTAAAAACTTAAATGTAAGACCTGAAATCATAAAATCCCCAAAAGAAAAACATAAGAGAGAATGTTCAGGACATTGCTTTTGGCAATGTTTTCTTGAATGTTACATCAAAAACATGAGTAACAGAAGCAAAATGATACAAGTGCACTATACCAAACTAAAGCACAGCAGGGAAAATAATCAAAGAGTAGAAAGGTAGCCTATAGAATGAAAGAAAATATTTTCACATATATTTGATAAGTGGTGAATATCCAGAACATATATATTTTTAAAACGAACTCTAGCAAGGAAACAATCCAGTTAAAAAATGGGAGAACTTGAAGGGATACTTTTCCAAAGACTACAATAAATGGCTAACAAGTATATGAAAAGATGCTCAATATCACTAATTTTCAAATCACAACTACAATGAGGTATTACCTTACACCTTTCAGGGAAGCTCTAACAAAAAAATAAGTTTTGGTAAGAATGTGAAAAAATTGGAACCCTCATATGCTGTTGGTGGGAATATCACATGGTGCGACCACTATGAAAAACAGTGTAAGATTCATCAAAAAATATTAAAAATACAATTACCATATTGTGCAGTAATTGCTTTTTTGAGTATATAGCCAAAAGAGTTAAAATGGGGATTTTAAAGAGATCTATGCACTCTATATTCATTACAGCCTTATTCACAACAGCCGAGATATAGAAACAACACAAATGTCCACTGACAGATGAATGCATAAAGAAAAGATAGAAGATACATACAAAGGAATATTACTTAGCCTTAAAAAAGGAAATTCTGCCATAATCAACACCATGGGCAAACCTGGAGGGCATCATGCTACTTGAAATAAGCCAGTTACAGAAGGGCACGTACTGTACGATTTTCACCTATTTATATGAAGGATCTAAAATAGTCAAACACAGGAACTAAATGGAAAGTGATTGCCAAGGGTTGGGGAGAGGGCAAAGGTGGGGGGATTTGCTAGTCAGCCAGCATAAAAAGTTTTAGATCTACGAGATGAATAAGTTCTAGAGATCTACTACACAACACCGTGCCTATAGTTAAAAATGTAATGTGCATTTAAAAATCTATTAAGAGAATAGGCCTTGTATTAGGAACTCTTGCTATAAAATAAAAACGTGATAAGCACAAGGCAGATGGCTGACAGCCAGCAGGAGCTGATTCATTTTTTATCATGGATACTGACTTATAACCACATCCCCTCAACTAAACGCTCACGAATCTTTGTGACACTGATTTCTAGCCCATCTTCTGCCATGAAACAGCTGCTCCACCAACATCTGCAGGAAGAACAAATGGCCGGCTAAGTCAGTGGCATGCACATGTTTCCAGGTGTTTTGAGGACTGCCTTGGTCGTGTCTCAAAATCCTAGGGGAGGTTTTTAGCTTCCAAACACTTCAGAAACAGCTCAGTTCCTGGTGCAAGCTAGACCCACGTCCTGCTAAGCGTTCACCTGCAGACACCTCAGTTGGACAAGCCAGGCTCAGAGAAAGGACTCCTGGTCAGCCCCGCTGGTACGACATTGCCATGGTCACGAGTAACAGCACTGAACAGTCATCGGGGCAGGTGTGGCCATGGAGACGAACCTGGAGGCCACCCACAGGGCTCACTGTGCAGGTCACACGCGCCAGCATCCAGCAGCCATGTGAAGAACAACAAATTCATACACCCAGGCAGCACTCGGGAGGCTGACGTAGGAGGAGCGTTGTGAGTTTGAGGCTGGTTTGGGCTACAACGTGAGCGCAAGGCTGGCCTGAGCTACACAGTGCGACCCTGCCTCAAAAAAACTAGGGCTGGAAGTTTGGCTCAGTGACTTAAGTGCCTGTCTGGCAGGCGTGAGGCTGTGAGTTCGATCCCCAGTGCCGCAAAAAAATAAAAAAATAAAATAAAAAAAAGAAAAGAAAATTCATACACCCAGGGCGAGAGAGCCAAGGCTTACCAGGCGGCAGAGGTAAAAACAAACTGCTAGTCGCTTCTAAAATCCTGGTCATGATGTGAAAGACTGCAAATTCGGCAGCACTGCCACGCCCATCACTGGGGAAGGGGACAAAGAAGCCGCGTGTTAGTCATTCGTCCAGAGCCGTGGCTCCGAGCTGCACCACATACGGGGGACCCACACCCATCGTGAAATGCCGTGCCCTAGGGAAAGCGTCCTACATACGACAGTGACCATTGGCCTAAGGCCAGAACCCACGGGCAGTAGCCTCACAAGCTGGAAACTGTACTGACTGACATTCTCCTGCTGGGCAGTCCTGGGCTCTGGTGTCCCAGCATCCTGTCACCCCGTGCCAGGGACAGAGGGCGGCTGAGTGTGAAGTAAGACAGACGGTGCTGCAGACGATGAGAACTGCTTTGAACCAGGAGGTTCCGAGGGCTTTGCTAGAACAGCATTGCTGGCTCTCTGGACCCCATGAGAAAGCACAGTGAAAAATACTTGCGTACAGCTGGAGAGGCCAAGAGTCGAGATTGTGCTTCCTCCAACTGGTTTCCAGTATGCAGCAAATGTGGTCCAGCTGGAGGGAAAGACAGCCTGTCTACTGCTGGCCAGACCCTCCCCAGAGGGCCCTCCAGCTGTGAGCAGCTGGTTGTGCCCAGAACGCAGTTGGCCTCGCTGAGGTCCCCCGAGGCATGGGAGTCCAGAGTGGCAAGATGGGAAATGTACCCGGAGTCTAACAGAGCACACTCTGTCTGCCCAGCCAGCACCCCCACAGGGCTCCCTGGCCTGCCAGCTCACCCCACCCTCCCTCTGAGACCCTCGCCCCTTGGGAGGACAATGCCAGGCCTGCCAGGATGTGAGGACCAGGAGCAGACAGCGATGACAGCCCGGCGTGCACGGGAGCCCAGGAGCACACGTGTGCACAGAGTGGTGTCGGGCCCTGTTCTGCAGTTGCTGAGCTGTGAGACCCTCGCAAGTCACTGATTCCCCTAAAGCTCAGTGTCATCACGGTGAGATAGATGGGGGAGGGGGTCGTGAACAGGGCGCCTTCGGAACTGATGAGCACACTGATTGGAACCAGATGGTCAGTGCCGCATCACGGTACCAACCCAGGCAGGAAGCCTTCCCTGCCTCAGAGATCATTGGAAACTCATCCGAATTCTACAGCCATCTCCAAGCAGCACAGCACTCTCCACGGGGCCACAGGCGTGAACTTGTGCGTGGCACCCATGGGTTAAGCACGGGGCAAAGAGGAAGGGGGGTCCCCAGGTGTGCAGGTGAACACCAGCCTGTAGCTTCCTTGGGTGTATTTCAGAAAGACTGCCCAGCCACCCTCAGGGGCCAGCAGGCGCTGCCGGACAAGGGCAGGGGGATTTGGCCTCCATTCAGGACACTGGGTTCCGAGTGCATTATTTGAATTATTTCTGTGCCTACTAACTGCAGGGGCTGTTAATGCAACTTAGTGCTGAAATGTTTATGAAGCCAGGAACTCTGGTAGGCTGAAGCAGGAGGATCACAAGCTTAAACCCAGCCTGGCCAATTTAGGGACTGAGCAAGAAGACCCTGTCTCAAACTTTTAAAATTTGCAAAAAGAGTTGGGGAGGTAGCTCAGTGTGGAGGACTTGGGTTCAGTCCCTAGTACCACCGAAAAGACAAAACAACAAAATGAAAACTACAGAGAACAATGCTATTTGAATTGAAACTCTTCCTCACACTTTGGAAGGTGAAATTTAAAATCAACAGAAAACAAAGGTGTCAGGTAGACATGTTAAATGAGCGTGTAACACACAATACGAGAGTAAGGACACAAGCAGGTGCTGACACAGGGCAGATCAGTAACACATGCGTGAAGTGAGGCTTCGCTACCATTCCGTGGAGGAGGAGAAGTGTCAGGGAAGGTTCGATGGTCCGCTCATAAATACCAGCATGAGAATAACCAACTTCCCCAATACAGTCCGAACTATGATACAAGTCTTTCTATGGAAATCAAATAGACGGTCCAAAACCAAACACTAGTGACTGTAAGAGAGGCAGAAAACTTTAAACTTGAGAGAGATTAGATCAGGATCATATCTAATAAACCTAATCTTCCAGGGTTCACTGCAAAAATACATGTTCCCACACTGGTTCACGTGTGCCCTGGTCTTAGCTAAGCTTGGAGAGATGACGGAGCCTTCTCTGTCTGAATAAATGTTTGTCTTCAATTTGTCAGGCGTATTATTTCTGGGTTCTAAACAGGATCAGACCTCATCTTTCTATGCTGTTTAAAAGATTCAGGACAGCCTTAAATCTCACCACATCACTCCCACTGACATATGCACTGATGTGATTGATTTGCATCAGAGTTTCAACACGCAGCTGCCAGGTGACATGCGGCTATCCTCACTGGTGCCAGTGGGGTGGTACTGACTCAAGTTCAAGTTCTCTCATGTCTGCATAGACCTCCATGTACAGAAACCACTGTCCTCTCCTTCTTGAGGAGCTAGAGGTTGCCAAGACGAGATATTGAACATTTGGCATCCACCCCAAATTCATTGTCTCTGCTTCCCAGGGGATAAAATCACTACTGAAACAGAAGGCAATAAACCACTTTCATAGCCAGTTTCTCTTTGTTTATTGTTATTTCCCTTTTTCAATCTATAGCACTAAGCATTCTGGTTTGAGGATGGTAGCTCTCCAAAAACCTAATTTGAAAAATACACAAAATGGTCTCACTGAACTCCACACATTCTGAGGATCATACATAGGGGGAGGAAGTGATGGTGGGTGAGGAAAGAAAGCAAAACCAACCAGTTTTGAGGTGTAGTCCACAACCATCTGTTCGATTTTCTTTTTCTCCACACCCTGCAGGTGTCTTAGGAGATGGTCTTTTAGCTCAGACACCATCTGAAACAGGATATGCGTTAGCTAAGTCACGAACTACTCCCACTTGCACCTGACTTGAATTAGAGCCTTTTATTCATGTTCCTGATCAATGTGAAAAATATCAGATCCCAAGATCCCATGAGCAGAGATGCCAACTCTCAGTATTTCTCTGGTGAGATAAATAGGAGCCCGCGACATTTTCTCAAGAGGAGCCACTTAGGATTTACCCAAAGCCCAGGGAGCAGCTGAGAGCCAGGCGCCAGGGCCTGGTGAGAATTCTGCAAAGAGGCTCCTGACCTAGAAGTTAAAGGCTTCGGGATCTGCCAGAGGGTTGAGCTGCACCGCTCCCAGAGCTGCACACCACAGCAAACAGACCTTCATTCTGGTGCCTCCAAATGCACTGCTGTCTACATCAGCTCACTTCCCATCATCCTTGGGCCTCCCCAGTCAGTGGCCAGCATCCCTTGCCTCCCGTTGTTTGCTCTTCTGTCCTTCCTCCTCCTCTTCCTCCTCCTCCTCGTCATCTCTCTTTGGGCTTAGATGCCCTGCTCAGTATAGACCCTCCTGGAGAGAGAGGTCTCTGCACCAACAAACAGCCCAAGACCCCTCTAACTGCCGCCCCAACACACCATGTCTTCTATTCCTGCCTGTGCCCCCTGGCTGTCAGGCCAGGACCCCCTGGCGTCTTATTTCAGGGCAGTTCTCCTACAATTTCCAGTTGATTTGGCTTTCTTAAAAGTCAATTTCTTCTGTCTAAGCAGTAGGGTATACCTTTTCATGCTTTTCAACTTTTCTACCATAACGGTAAAGATGGAAATTCAAATCATTCATAATCCTATCATCTGCACAAACACCTGAGGTTTTCTCCCCTTTTTTCTGGTGTGCACACACACTCTAAAGTTTTGCAATCTGCTTTTTTTGTGTGTGTAATAATTGCCTTATGTCATTAAATGCATAACCACACCAGTTTTTAATGACTGTTCAGTATTAATTTGATGACAGCACTATAAATTATTCCTTTTGTGTACATACAGGATATTTCTTTCGCTACTGTTAGAAATACCACACAAACATGTAGAAGTTGTGTGCCACATCCCCAATTATTCTGTCAGACAAAGTTCCCAGAAACGGAACTCGCTGGGTTGCACACACAAGGTTTGCCAGGCCCTGTATTTATATTCGTTCTCCAGTGCATTTCACGGGGCTCTCTGGTTCCCTGTACCCTGAACTCTGCCATGTGATTTTTAAATCTTTGCCAATTTGAAAGTCAAAAAACCACTTGTGCTGTTTGTCTTTCACTGATGGTTATACTGAATATTTTTCTGTTCTCTTCCATTCTAGACTATTTGACCATTTACATTTGAAAACAGATGGTTCAACATCTTTCTCTCCATTTCTCTTCTGCTGTATTATTTTCTTACTGGTTTATAAATTTTATATACCAAATGCCAATCATCTGATACATCTGGTGCAATTTTTTTCCAAATTTATTGTTTGCCTTTTTCTGTTTAAGTTTTTATTCAATCAGATCTTTTCCTATTTGCCTATATTCAATAATATCTTGTAAAGGTCTTCTTTATTTCAGTATTATTTAACTAGCCACTCATTTTATTCATATTCCTTCATACAGATTAATTTTTTATCAGTAAACTCCTTAAACTAATCCTCCTGCCTCAGCCACCTGAATGGTGGAATTACAGGCTTGGCTCTATGTTAAACTCCTTAATCTGTTATTTCTATTGATTTATTGTATAAAATGGCAATTTGGGGTGTAAAGAATCTAAATTTTCTTTTCCAAATAATTAAACACTAACCAATTGATATATTAAAACTTCTTTCCACACCAATTTTTAAACATCTTTTTAATATACATTAAATATTCAATTGAAACTAAACTCCATTCACTGCTTATCTTCACAAACATATTGTTTCTATTATTATATATAAGCACATATTTAGATATCTGGTAATGCCAATTCCACATCTCTTAATTTGTCAAGTAAAGTTAGTTATCTGCCAAAGCAAGTTACTTCATCACCTTAGGGTTGTAATTTTATTAAACCTAAACACTAATATTGTATTTCATTTGCTTTTCTGCTAACTCATAATAAACCAAATAACTTCCTCTTTATTATTTTCCATTTTCTCAGTTGGTCAGCCGCTGTTGTATAAGACAATCACAACATCTTCCTCTGGTTTTGCATTGGCTACTGGTTTCAAAACAAGGTAAAATGATAGTGAAAATAACCTTCAGCATTCCATTAAAAGATGTTGGCTATTTCTATGAGACTACTCATCTATTAAATATATTTCAGGAGTGGAATTTGACTTTTGACCCCTTTCAACACCTAAAAAAAATGATCTTTTCTTTTTCTTTGCCCTTAAAATACAAATTTCACTAATACATTCCCTGGAAAAGAATCTGACTTGACTGTGTTGTGTTTTCAAGAGACCCAGAGTATTTTAATTAAGCTTGGGTATCTACACCCATGAGTCACTGCAGCCAGATTTTGGTTCTCTGGTTATATGGGTTCTTGAAAATGACAGAAGTTTAATAAATAATCATTCAAAAGATACTTTATGTACTGCAGGGATGATCTGGTCCTTGAAAGTTTGAAAAAATAAACTTGAAGCCTTCTGTAGAGACATTTGACATTTATTGTGCTTTCAACATCTCTATTTCCTCTTGGATGAAGTTTTGTGATATCTATTTGCCAAGAAAATTCTTTGTTTAAGTACAATTGTCAAGGTTATAAATGTGGATTTATACATATTTTCTCATACAGTATTTTTAAATCTGTCATAACTAAAGTACACATTAACCTATTCTTAAGTCTACATAGCTTTAAAAACACTTCATCTGACTTTCAAGATATCTCTTTAATTGTGCTTTTTTAAAGGCTTTAGATTTATTTACTAAGTCTGCTCTCCAATTAATTTACCTTGATTTCTAGTTCTCTGGTCACCCTAGCATTTGGACTTCCTTCAGATAGAATATCGTGTTGGATTTTGAACTCCAAATACAAGTGCCAGAAAAATGCTACTCTTTCTTTTCTTTTCTTTTCTTTTAAGCACTTTAAAGGTCATGTATTCCTTATCACAATCTGTAATTATATATTTACTGGGGTTACTAAAATCAATGCATCTCCTCTGTTAACTGCATAGTCCAACAGGGCAAATGTCGCATATGTGTTGCTGACCACTGACACATCAGGTCCACAGTGCAGACAGCAACTGTTTGTTGAAAGAATCAAGAGGAAAATATGGTCAGGATGAGAAGTGCAACCTGGTCCTTCCCCTGCCTGGCACCAAAGGGCGCACAGACCCTTACCAGCCCAGTCAGCAGCCTCTGGGGGGTGTCTTCCTCCTGCAGGAGGGGCCTTAGCCTTGGCTCTGAAATCAAACAGAAGGGTTGTCACACAGGTCAGTTTCCAGAGAGGGGGCTGAAGCAAGAGGCCTCTCTTCTCTCAGTCATTGGGACAATGGAACACTTTCCATGGTGTGGAAAACAAAGTCTCAGTGGCTCAGCATGACCCAGTCCTACAGGCCCAGTGCAGGTGGCACAGACAGAGCAGTTAGGCAGAAAGGAAAAGACCAAGAAAGACAGACAACAAAAACAAGGAACCCACTCCCCAGCACCAGTGAGTTCAGGCCTTGCCTTCTCAACACGGAAGCTCACCGCTAAGAGCCTCTGCTCCCCGGGACACAGGGCCTCAGGGCTGCTCTCAGCCCACGGCGGCCGGCAGCTGAGGACCAGTGGGGCTCACAGGGTGGGCATCCCTCAGCTTCCTTCTGCTTCCTAAGCCTCAGGTTCATGGACTTTTGGGGTCCCTGAGTGGAGGGGAGCAGAGGCAAGCAACACCAACTGGCTAAGTCACCAGACTGAGACAGCAGCGAAGTCAAGGTGGGAAGCTACCCTGAAGGTTAAACCAAACAGCACTTTCTGCCCCAAGACCAGTGCTGCACTAGCAAGACCAGGGGGTGACAGACTCTGGAGAACCTGTCCTGCACCCTCCTGGCAGCTCCTGCGTGGCTTCTCCTCTCCCAGAGGCAGGAGGGGGAAGGGGAAATTTCCTAGAGCACACAGAGCGGGCAGTGACAGGCAGGAAGCAGGAGGAGCGGCCCGAGCAGGGGACAAGGGGTGGACACAACCTAAACCTCTGCCAGGCCGCAAATTCCCCCGCAAGCACGAGGGGGAGCACTGGTGGGCGGAGCCCCAGCTTGGGGCATGGATCCCTGCTAACCCAGGCAGGGGCCCGGTCCCCAGGGACAAGGTCACTGTCACAGGGCTGGAGGGCTGTGCAGTCACACACTACCTAAACGGGTTCCCTTTACAGTCCCCCCAACATACACCTAAGATGTCCAAGCCCATAAAACAGGTACAGAAATGAAGAAGAAATGTGTGCAGAAATAAAGGCTGGCCTTCATTGTGCATAAAAATGTTCTTCTGTGGCCCTCAGAACAGCCTGGGCCTGGACAGACTTGGTTCCCCCCCCCCACCCCCGTGTCCCCTGGCTCAGTGCCCTCGTTTGTCAAGGCTTTATTTATCAATTCATCCATCACCACCCTGGGAGGCCTCCCCCGACCTCCCCAGAACCCCGCCAGCCCCATGCAGCTCTACCCCTCAGACCCAGCCTGCCGCTTGGTTTAGCAGTGATGTGTTAGCACTTCTCCCCCGTGGGCTAAGGCTAAAGCAGCCACTTCCGGCACCCCACATGCACGCACCCTGTGCTAGCTGCTCCTGCATGCCCCCACTGGCCTCTTTGTCCCACTCTAGATCCGGAAAGGCACGCACGGGTCAGTGGGCCTGTGTGATCAGACAGCCGGAGTGCAGCAGCCCTGGGCCAAGGGAACTGGAGACAGGCGCTGTGCGGGCACAGCCGGGGGGCATGCGGGACACATCAGCCACAAGAGGACGAGTCATAAAAGCCAGGGGCCAGCTCCCAGAGGCCGAGCACACTTAGCAGCCATCCCCGAAGGTGCTGGTGCCAAGACGGACGTGGAAGCGGCTCTGTGGTCACTAGGACAAGGCGACAGGAAAGGGCGCTGCCTTCACTCCACCACTGGAAGCGATTTCCTTGCCAACCCACAGTGGCAGGGAGATCAGTGCTGCCAACCAAACCCTGAAAGCCAGGAGGCTTTGCAACAGGTCTTCCCTTACCTGGGTGCCTCGCTTCCATGTTAGAAATCACCCTAGGAAGAGATCAGCCATGTTACTCACGCAGGCAGCCCTGGGGTGTTTTGTTTTTTAAGTAAAGCCACAATGCTATGCAAAGATAGCCTCCTTAAAAGTAAATAAATAAGTAAAACCACTGCAGAAACTGTTCTCAGGCTACTGGAAACCTCAAAAACTTTAATTAATGTAGCAAAAGCCACATTAGGCAATCATAAAAACCCATTAGTGCCAACAAAGGCAATAATTTAGAACAAGTACATTCTCAGTTACTGGAAACAATGAGGGCAGGAAATAGAACAGAGGTGCTAACTGTACAGTTAGCACCCTAAGGTGATGCATCCGCCCCAAAATACTCTTTCAAAATAAGAGCAAGCTCCCCAGCCCACCAATGGTTTTGCTTTAAGCAATCTACTGTCTGCTCTTGTCCTCAGAAGTGCTCATTTATCCACCATAAATCATCCACCCCAGGGCTCGAGTCTCTAAGACTTAACCCAGGAGATTCTCCCACCAGCAACCAAATCCCGAACCAGATCCAACCAGCTACACTCATGAACTACAGCACCATCTTGCTGAGAATATGCAGCGAAAGTGAGCGACTTCCACAAAAAGCCAACAGGGTGAAAGAAAACCGTCTCACAGATACAAGAACTCTTCACTTCACTTACTTGACCGCGTTATCGAGAATGTTCCTCACATAAGCCGTAGACCTTCTTTTTCCTGTTTCCTAGGAGTGAGAACAAGTCAGGCTGTGGAACAGAGTGAAGGTTCCTCGGGTGCCTTTTTTACATCAGGGATACAATGCAACATAGCTAAGAGCTTCGGAAGGATAAAATACACTTTGCAGGTCATCAGAACATCCAGATGCTTTTACAAAGCAAAGTCAATGCTTTATGCTGATAAGAGACTCGCAGAAGTTGGGAGTCAACTACACACAACCACACCACGTTATTCACAATAATCCACAGAGAGAGCCCACAGCCACGCACCTAGCCTCTTACATGCCTCTTACATGGCTGGAGTAAAGAATCAAACCAGGAAACTGACATTGGCACTGTGTGTGTGTGGGGGGGGGTGCTGTACCATTTTTCACGTGTGCAGCTTCATGGCCCACAATGTCCCACAACCAGGACACTTGCAGCCCTCCACCAATCTCCCCAGGGCACCCCTTTATGTCAGTCGTACCCCTCAGGCTCAATCCAGCGATCACTCACTTGGGAACACCTAGATATATACATATATATATATATTTTTTTTTAATCAGCGTTTAACTATTCAGGTGATCCAGAACACATCTGAGACATGGATAGTAATCACACTTTCTCTCCGACCTCGCTGGGTCCCGTAACCTCTCTGAACTCAGGGTCCTCGGAGTGCCCCTGTGGGCTCCTGGGAGATGAACAGTGACAACTGAAGATGTAGCGCTGGGAAGCTCAGCAGCTGGGAAGCACGGTGACAGTGAGTGTCCCCCGACCTAGCCCACTGGGCCTCCGCGGCCTCCTGGGCCTCCCGACCCACGCACCTCCTTGGCAGTCAGGTTGTGCCACTCCCTCCAGACCACACTGTTGCTGTAGTATGAGGGTCTCCTGGCATATTTGACGTACTCGAGGTTGGAGTTCAGCTTTTCCCAGTAACCCTTAAAGCTGTGGACCTGGAGGGACAAAACCACCAGCATTTGAAGAAGGCCTCACACTACCCAGAGAGGACCCCAGGAGCCCCCCTGCACTGATGGGGGCAGCAGTGTTTGAGTGCATACTCCCCCCGAGGGGGACAGGTCAGTCACCCTGTGTCAGGGAGCAGTAGAAGTCTGCCCTTTGTTCTTCATTTCCACGCCCTTTCCCACCCACTGCTCACCTCCCCAAGCCAACAGGACTTCCCTGGGCGAGGCTCAGCAGGGAAGCCTTCACAAAGCACACCAAGCCACTTCCTCCCTGGGGACACGTTTTCCTGGCTTAGGTGATGTCAGAAATGCCATGTCCAGGCCAAGAATGCTCATAAAAGTAGAGCAGGCTTACTTTCCTGCTAAGCTTATTTACTTCCCAGGATATTTTTCAAGCCACAGGAATCGAAAAAGAGGATGAAATGAATGAAATTCATATTCAGCTGTTAAATACTCCCAAACAGAATCAGCTGGCATCCTAGGTCTTTGAATTATTCATAACTATACTACCTTGGTGCGAGACTGTGCCCATCTGACTCATTCTTAATAATAAAATGCAGTGCTGATGTATTTAATGCTGAAGGATACACTGACGCAGATTGGCTGGTCAACCAAGGAAGATGGATTTATGATACAGTCTTTCTTGCCAAAATACGTGCTTATAAGACACCTGCCTTATATCCTATGTGGTCATAAAAAAAGTGATCTACTGCCTGTTGTGGTGATGGGCTTGCCTGCATTGCAAGAAAATGAGAAAACTTAAAATACACCTCATTCAACTAGCTAGATGGATGCACCTTGAGACCATACTCTTAAGTGAAATACGTTGGACATGTGTGTAAATACCACACTGTTTCTCTAGTGTGAGAAACTGAAAGTGCAAATAAGGAGCAAAATGTTTAATAGGTATTGTGAAATAGGAAGAAAATGTCCAAATGGGAAGGGGAACTACAGAGGGGGAGGGGAAAAGGAAAGAAGGGAAAAGAGAAAAAATGAGAAAAGAAGGAAAAAATGGAGACAGAACTTTTGTAAATAAGGAGGGGAAGAGGGGTTGAAGTCAGGGTAGGGGAATGGGGAAACAAAGGATCAAGTTATATCATGTACAGGTACAAATTCCCTATGATGAATGTGATCCGTATTATATACTTTGAATGTAGCAATAAATTGCATTAATAAAAAAAATATATAGACAAATATATATATATAGACAACATTCAAGAAAAGTGCTCTAATGTTAAATAACAGAGTATTACCCAAATCTTTATTGGAAAAAGCAGTCACAGTTGGCTTTCAAGGTATCAGCAAAGTGAGTCACATGACAACATTCTATTTATATATTTAATTTTTTTTTGGCTTTTTGAGACAGGGTCTCATTACACAGTTCAGACTGGCCTTGAACTCACTTTGAGCCCAGGTTGGTCTTGAACTCGCAATGATCCTCCTGTCTCAGCCTCCCGAGTGCTGGGATTACAGGCATGAACCACCATGCCCAGCTACATGACGATATTCTAAAACTTGTTGTTTTAGAAGCCTGCAATGCCCATCCAGCCAACACTCCTTCTCCTGGGGACAGAAATGACTTTAATCAAGGTAGCAGGGGCCAAGCTGGGCAACTGCAGAATGAAGGCAGCGTGGTTTGGGGGTGGGGTGGGGGCAGGATGGCAACACTGGAGGCAGGCCCGACTCCCTCTGGACTCAGCCTTGCTCACTTTTTAAACATTATTACTACTACTTATTTATAATGAATGCATCTCTGCCCGCCCTGTTTCTTCCTTGTATGGAAAAAAGCGCAGAGGACAAACTGCGGACATTCGGCCTGATCACACCCCTCCCTGAACATCACCGCTGCTTTCCACACCAGGCACTACTGTAGGTGGCACTGTGGTGACATCTAGTGGTCACTTAGGGCAAGGCCAGTTCCACCTCCTGGGCCGCACAAGGGAAGCAAGAAACTCAGGGGCCACCTGCCTGTTGTCTGGCCTCATCCCCTCTGGCCTAACGCTGATGACAAAGGACCCCACTTCCACTACGGTCCTAAGAAAACTCCCTCCCAGACTACCTGCCACCTCCCTCGCCTCCATTTAAAGAATACCTCTCCTTACAACCTTCGTCAGCGGAGACTAAAGATGGAAACCAGACCTCCCAAGAGTCCACGCGCGGGCGTCAGAGAGCTGGGGGCCTGTTGGCCATCAGGACGTGGAGGTGTCGCCTTAGGAGCTTCTCTGGGCAGGGAATCTACACCTTAGACCAGAATTTTAAAGGACGCTGTGGCCTAACATAGTTCAAACCCACTGAGTTAGAAAGAGACAGTCTGAAGTTTAAAACAAAGCAGCAATTCAAACTTATATTTAAGTAAGAAATAGTTAGTTATCCAGAGCCCCTGAAACATTTTCATGTCAATTAACAGGTGTTTCAGGGAAGTCACTGGCCCTATGAAAATACCTACAGCATCTTCCAGAAATTGAGGGTGGACAGAGAGAAAACAACGCATGTAGACTCCACTATCTGGTGTCAACTAAGTGCGGATCGAAAATTTTAAGTCATGAAGATTTCCACATCGCTGTAAATTGAAAAGTCTGCTCGGAGGCCTGGGAGTCGGGGGGACGGCCACGGATTTGAGCAAGCGACAGCTAAGAAGAGGGGTGCTCCAGGCGGGCTCTGAGTGCAAGCACAGCCTGAAGGACCAGGACACATTCTGGGTTCAGATCAAAGGCACAGCCTTAGCTCCTGGCCGCAGCTGCCCAATTGAAAGACCCGCATCCACGGCCCTGGGATTTACCGGTCTGCAGTGTGGCCCAAGCCTTGGGAGTTTCACAGTTTCCTCATCTGATCCTTGTGTTCAGACAGGGCTGAAAATGCTGCCTAAGCAGGTCCAGGAGCTACAGCCGCCCTCCTGCTCAGGCCAGCCTCTGTCTGCAGGATGGCAAAGCCCCAGCTCCCCAAGGTTTGGGACCGTGTTTAGAAACAGGAGACGCAGGTAAGGAGAAGGCTCGGGCCCAGCTCTGAGATCCCACCCAAGTCAACACCAGCACGCTCAACCCGGGCAGATAAAGTAGCTGCCACATAAAATTCCAGATACGGTGGCCTGGAGTGGAGGGGAGTAGTGGACCAGCCCATCCTACTGGCGGGTGCACGACACCTCGCCTCTGTGCTCAGGCAGCCCCGAGAGCAGCAGATCCACTCTGGGTCACCCGGTGCCAGGTCAGCAGGGCCACACCGAGCGCCGGCCCCACCAAGAACAATGACAACACAGAGTGAAGGCCACCGGCCCATGGAGCACATCTGTTGGGAGCCCTTGAAACTGGAAATTGGCCTAGGGCATGACCTAGACATGACCCTACCAAAAAACAAAGAGTGCCGAGGTCAACCAGTGAAAAAGTTACTACAGCCCAGAAAAAACACCACGCTCCTAGACAATCCAAGCAATGGGTTACTAGACAGAGGGGCTGAAATTGACATCAACCTTCCCGGTATATAAATAAACACCCATCAGGAGGATAAGGGCTCCACCTGACCCCAGCTTTGTCTTTTCTTTATTTTTCTCATCCTCTCGCGGTCCTTCACCCCAAGAACCTCAGGAGCTGCATGGGTCGCGGCACACATCACCGGGTACCTGACAAGGGGGCGCAGTAGGAGGGAGAGATCTCCGAGCTTAGCTCCTCCTGGGACACCGGTATTAGGAGACTCCAAGCCTCGTTTCCCTGCACAAAAGCGCATGTTAGCTTTTTCTCTGGAAAGAAGGAAAATTATCCAAGTCTCTTCTTTGGAAATAATCTCATTTTGTCTCTCAGGATGACTGAAACAATTACCAAATGCAGTCTATCACAAGCATTAACTAAGAAAGGGGACCCACAGGTCCCAGGAGGGGACTGTTTCTCATTTAGGACTTGGACTGGCAACAGATCCACAAAGGAGAAACAGAGCCTGAAGCCCTGCCACACTGACTCGTCTGCAGATTATGGCCAGCAATGAACATCTGCCCCTCATTGCTAAAAGGCCCTCTGGCTTTGGTCCTGCTTCTGCCGAGAGATTGGCAGCTTCGGAGGGGAGGCGGCCAGCCTAGAGAGAGATTTTCATCAGGATGCCAGGACTCAGCCAGCAGAGCTAAAGCAGCCATCTATTTGGCTCTCCATATTGCCCATCTTCATATGCACTTTTATTTACACCATAACCCCCTAACTCTAGCACAGACTGAATAAAACAGGAAATGTCAGTGTGCTGGGTGTGCTGGCACATGCCTGTAATCCCAGCGAGCTGGGAGGCTGAGGCAGGAGGAGTGCAAGTTCAAGCTCAGCCCATGTTAGCAGCTTAGTGAGAACCTATCTCAAAAAAAAATTTTTTAATGTTTTTTAAAGGTCCAAGATGTACTTCAGACCTTGATTTTATTCCCCAGTACCAGAAAGAGAGACAGACAGAGAGAGACAGGCAATGTGGACTTTATTAAGGCAGGGAGCTAAACTAAGGCACAAACAGCAGCAGCCTCATGCAGCACGGACCACAGCCTCCTTGAGACTCGCGTGCTGCAGTCTCGGTCTGGCTGTAAATGGGTTGCCTCCTTCTTTCCCAATATCTAGCAGAGAAAGTCCCACTTTCTTGCCCAGCTGGTGGTTCTATTAGCCATTACTTAATGGCCTGGATTTTTAAAACTGTAATCATGAAACATGGCTCTAAAGCATGGATGTCCCACCTCTGGGCTTGCTGGAGTCACAGTGAGCGGCGAGGAACCGTCCCGGGCCACATCGAAAGACCACAAGGGAGTTAACGTGCAAAAGGAACTGAACTGTTCATCTTATTTTACAAAATAACACGAATCCAAGTTTAATAATTAAATGAAGAAACTTGCACGTCTGCTGAGTGATGGTAAGCACCTGTCTCACAGGCACACATGCCGTAGTGCTAGTCTACAATCGCTGCGTGTGACTGGCAGAGGTGCACAGGGGTGGAACTCCTGGTGCACAGGGTGTCTGTCTGCCCCACTGTGTCGGGTGCAGCAGGTGTGGCCTGTCCCACCCTGCGGCCCCCGACACCCCTTCCCTTGTCCCCTCACAGTCTGCACCGAAGCACTGTAGAATTCAGTCGCTACAAGTCACATAATAATGCTAAACGCTCACGATCTCATGGGGCCACATTCCTAGCTACCCAGGGCCCAGCGTAATCTGCAGGCTGACCACGCCTGTCTTAAACTACTCCTCTCACGGTGGGTTTTCTCCACGCTTACACTCTGAGAGCCAAGTCTCAGCCTTCAAAACTAAACAAGCCTCTAACCAGAACTGTGAAGCCCAGTGGTACAGCCCCAGGGCTGGTCCAAGAGGCACAGAAGTGTGAGTCCTTGATTTTGTTTGCATCAGTGGGGAAGTAGATGGATGGTAGCCCCAGGCTCCGTTCCTAATGAGGAATGTTTGTTTGCCTCACCATAAAATTATGGCTTACAATGGTAATGGAGCTCACTATAAACTCATTGTCCCAAAATAGGTGAAAGCTACACTTTGGGGGGAAAAAACCAATTATTTCTCATATAACCAAATGACATTTCCAACAATGCTACATCCTTGTAACAACTGTAATTACTAAACACTGCAAGCCATTGCTTTATGGCTGGACTGATACTTTGTATTTCTAACAAATCTTTTATTTAAGTGATAGAAGTGTCTTCATTGGGGAGCGTCAAGGAAAATAAAGTGTCTGTCGGACTTCCCCTTAAGTAATTAATCATACTCATGTTCTGCCTAATTAAAGCAGTTAAGAGAAGCAGCACATAATAGATCCCTAACAGACGACAGACCTTCCCAGCAGCGCACTATATCCAGCACATCATACATCACCACTCCCCCAGCCTGACCAGTCTCTGGGGCAGGTTCTGGTAATGTCTAAACAAGTGATTAAGTGTGCTAAAGATATCTGGTTTTAAAAAATACTTTGGTAAATACCACCTCATTTCTGCACATATAGCATGCTCATTCTTTCATATTAGAGTAAGTCATTGGTTTTTTTTTTTTAAATCTCTACATATTTCCTGTGGCTGACTAATTTTAAACGTTTCTGCTCTCACTATACAATTAAAGACAATTTTAAACCTTTTGTGAAAGTTGCTACTTCCCTTGAGCAAATCATAGTTCACAGTGGGATAAAATCATTCTTAAGAAAGCCACTCTTGATGATACTTCATTTGAAGCACGGACCTTGTTTCAATATTGAAAGATTGTTTTACGAACAGTTTACAAGGAGAGGAAGTCTTGTCTTTCAGGCGGCAATCTTCTAATTTAACTGGTTTATCCCGCCCCCACATGTTCACACGTGGCTTAGTTCATTCTGGTAGTTACAACACACTGTACACAGGTGACTTAGAAAGGACAGGTCTTCATTCACCTCCCACAGTCCCAGAAAGGAGCAGGCCCCAAACCAAGGCACCGGCAGAACTGAATCAGGCCCCTTGTCACTGTACTATCTCTCGACAGAAGGGACAAGTCGGGGAGTGGTCTTTTATAAGGACACTAATCCCAATCATGGGGTCCCAGCCCTCATCAATTAATCACCTCCCAACTCATTACCCCTGAGAAGCATCCTCTTGGGGATCAGGACTGCAATGTACAAACTCAGTGGAACAGAAAGATTCAGGCCACAGCAATCCATTAAAACAGCTTCAGAGTGCTCTGCCTCACACTGAAGTTCTCTGTGAAAAGGGCAGGTGGGCAGTGCTAATGCAGGCGCCCGGCCCTCGGTGCTCCTGAAGGACAGTGTGATCAGACTGACCGGGACAGGTGGACTCGCGGAGCACACAACAGCCAGCACCCACTCTCCAGGTGACAGT
Organism: Dasyprocta punctata; assembly: GCA_004363535.1. Taxonomy (NCBI): domain Eukaryota; kingdom Metazoa; phylum Chordata; class Mammalia; order Rodentia; family Dasyproctidae; genus Dasyprocta; species Dasyprocta punctata. The sequence continues at coordinate 21,566 of RJWM01026623.1, forward strand.
GGGGTAGCCGTGGGACCTGAGAGCCAGCTCCCCTCAGCTGAGCGGAGCAGGAGCAGTCACGCAACTGGGGCAGCGGGGTGGGAGGTGCAGAGGCTGCTGGCCCTTCGCGATGCAATGAAGCTGGGACTTGGGGAAGAGGAAGTGGGTCGAAGGCAAAGACAGTGGTGCACAGAGTGATGCTGCACAGGCAGAGACCGAGAAATGAAGGGGCATGTTCAGGGCCACCAAATGGAGTCCCTCAGGCTGAACGGCTGGACGGGCCGGAGGGGCTGGTCACACCCTGCCCAGTGTCCAAGGCCGGGGCCAGCAGCACGCTTCTGCCTCCCTCAAAGGACCACGTCTCGAGGGGAGGGTCAGAGAGAGAGCTACTGTCCTCCAGTCTAGTCCCAGGGAACCGCAGGCACAGGAACACATGCAGAGCCACCTAAGGGCCCCGGACACAGATGGGAAAGTTAATGCGAAGCAGCATCCTACGGCCACTGCTAAAGGTAATTCCAGGGTGGGCGAAAAAGCAAGGAGAGAGAGCGGGGTGTCAAAGGCCGGAAAACAGAGGGCACAACACATACACAGTGCAGAAGTAAGTTACTTTATCCCTAAGCAAAGCCACACGGTATTCTTAGAATAAGCCACTGAACGACAAATTTAAGAGGACCACCCCATCACTCCTTTACACCTAATTTTTTAGGTAAGAACACAATGTCGATGAAGTTAGAGTCAAACTGGCAAACTCGTAAATCCTTGTAACAGTCTATATTACCACAATTTTATCAATTTGGCACTAAGAAAAGCTACAAAAAATTGTCATAGTCTTTTTACCTAGTGATATTCCTGGCATTTAACCTCAGAAAAACTACATGCATTAACATATTTGCTGAAACATTTTTAATAGTTTAAAAAAATTAAATGATAGCTAGTGATAAGCTAAATATCCAAAAACAGATTCTCTAAATGAATCGAGACAGCAACCCTTATGGGATCATCAGAAATCACGTGTATGTGGTAACATGAAAAACATTTATGACATGTTATAATTGGTAGTATTTATCAAAAAAATCTCTGGATCACCCATGACCACCAGGTAAAACACGTGCTTCCATGACAAAGAGCAAAAGGAAAAAGGGAAAACAGTGGATAGGCTAGTGCTTGCAGCTTTTTTTTCTTTTCTTTTCTTTCCATTAATATGGTGCAGACCTTCTACAGCTAGTGGGAAAGGCAAACGCAATGAAGGGGAAGGATGAAGTGTCCTGACTTGCTCTGTAACTATTAAGGAAACCCCTTTTCCTCCTGCACCGCCCGACCTCAGCAGGGCTTCCCGCGGTCCCGCACTCGAGCGAGCTGGCCATGGTATCCTTAAGGGGCAACTCAGGACCAAAGCCTAGAGCCACTAGCCCAGCCCTCCTGGGGCCCCAGGGCATCGCAGTGACCTCAGAGCCCGGGCCTCCCCACTGCGCCCAGGCCTGGCCTGCCCTGCATGGACCCAAAAGCATCTCCCCGTCGTCCCCACCAGCGAGGATCGGCCCGGAGGCTCGCCAAGAACAACAGAGGAGCCTCAGGGAAACTGCGCTCAAGACTCCCCGGTCTTGAACTACCCGCCCACGCTTTCCCACTCGCCCCACTCGCCCTCTCTGTTGTGCTCCGAGACGATCCTGAAACCACAGACAGCGCGAAGATACTAACAGCCCCAGCCTAGTGTGCAGGAAGTGGGTGCGCAGATGTCACTGAGACCACACAGCCGGCTAGTCCCGGCCACCCCTGAGAGATGGGAGGGCGTCCTCAGGGCCAGCCTGCAAGCAGAGGCTCCCGCTCCGGGGGCCTCGATGGTGTTAAGGCTGGAGACCAGGGAGGCCTACAGATGAAGTTAAAGCAGCAGCGCCCCGGCTAGCTAACGATAATTCACAAGAGCTGCTGCAGTATTGGTTTGAGGCACAGCCACAAGTATTAGTTCTTCTCGGCTTTCGTTGAGTCCTGTAGTTTTCTCCCATCTTCAAGGAGCATTCTTAAGAGCTGCGATGACGTCACACCTAGGGACCCCTCAGCCCGGCCAGGGCAGGGTCCGGCCCCCACCAAGCCCACCACCGGCATCCTGCAGTTCCCGCCACAGCCCCTGGGGGCAGCAGAGGCTTAGTCAGGCAGAGCAGGGCCCGCATCTCACTGTAAGCGATTTTTACCTTCATCAGAAGCAAAGGGATCTCTTCTGTCACCAGAGTTACTCCGGGAATTTCCTGTGGAGGGCAAAGCAAAACACACAGCTGCTCAGCGAGGCAGCCACCACACGCTCAGGCCTTCAGGAGCTGAAAACAGCTGCCGGTGCTGACCGCTCCTTTAAATATTAAACTGGGGGTACCTAAAAGAGCACAGCCCATCTCTCGCTGGGCTGGGAAGGGACATATTCTTTATGTAACAGTTGACAGGGCCTGTAAAGGAACACAGGAGATTATGATGAAAACTTCGGACTGAACACTGCATTTGTGCACGTTTTCATGTAAGGACAAAGGAGGCGAACTCTATTTGCACCATGGACTGTGATCATGAAAAGGGGTGTTCATGGCCTGTTCTCCCCTTTCGTTCTGTCTCTCCCTGCCATGCATCGCGGTCAGCCCATGCTTCAGGAGAAGGAGCCACAGCTAGGAGGGCTGTTCTCCAACTTGCATGGAAACTCTTTTCACCAAATCCCCCGACACGATTTTAGAGATGAGAGTCCCCGGTGATGTTTCTGCAGCCCTAGTACCCCAGCTAAGCCGAAGGGAACCCCAAAGGTCAGCGCCATGCTCACCAGTGAGCGATCACACAGAAATGTCAAAGGTTGGCCATCCAACATTACTCTGCTCTCACTGTTATTTTGAAAATCATGTCTCTATGCCGACCACATAATTAGCTTTTCGCCTGGTCAGTTCAGATCCCCTCCCTCCCAAAAAAAGAGTGAATGTTATATGAGAAAGTAATTTAGGAAGTGCTATTGAAAACTAAGAATTGGGATTCATTTAGAGTTTCAATGACCTGGTTTTGGCTGACATAAAGTACAGGGAGGGGGGCTCACAACAGTGAAGAAAAATCCTTTTCAGAACATTTGAACAACTGAGTTTTCCATGTGACAGCAGAAAGCCTGTGCAAGAATCTGTGAGCTGCTCCCATTGGGCCGGGATATGGCAAAGAGCACCACGGGCTCTTTTTTTTTTTTTTTTTTTTTTTTTTTTTTAGTCTTTATTTCTTTTTTATTTTAAAGAAAAAAAAACCAATAAAAACAATGATACAAAACTTCAAAATAAGCTTGTAGGAGAGTTACAATGATTAGTACATTATGTACTGCACTTTTAAAACAGATATAAGAGTGGCATTTTAAAATAGCTATAATTGTTTCTGAAGCACATTTCAAGACTATCTAAGTGTGAGCATTTCATATTTTCTAGAATCTTTTACAAAATCCAAGTCAGTTGTTTCCCATGTAGAAGTAGACACTGAATGTTTTTTCACTGTGGGAAATTTTAAAATTAAGGTGTTATGTATATATATATATATACACAAGATAGATAACTAGACCACTAATCTGTTAGTTCATCCAAAAGAACAGTTTGTGCTTTCATTGGTTGATTGTTCGATCATTTTTTTGTGCCTAAATCTTGTAACCTGAACAACTACTTCTAAGATAACAATATACTGTATATTAACTAGTGTTAATTTCTTATTCTTTTTTAAATTCTGTATCGTTTCTATCCCTTTTTTTCTGTTTTGCATTTTAAAATAAAGAAAAATATTTGAAAAGATAAATTAAGGTTGTAGCACTAAGAGCAATCATGGATTAGAGGAGGGAAAAGTAAATGATTTACATCATTTCTAAAGACAAGCACAAAGTCACAGCACTTCAGAATTCAAGGGGCCTTTCAGGTAACCTATTCCAACCACAAGAAGTTTTAAAGCAACATGGTAACCCCCATGGAGGTTATAAATGTGGGTTTCTTTACATTGTTCTCGTGGAACTTCCTGATGTCACTGTGAGTGTATTCACAGCGGCTCCTGTACCCCCTAGGATCTTCAGAAAGGCAGAAGCGAATCCCTGCCCACGAGAAGGATGCCCTCATCCAACACCCACTTCACACACGCTCCATCACCGCACGGAACCCCAGGGACAGTGGTCCCAGCCCCACCCCCTGGACACTTTGAACACAGGACAGAGACAGTGGGTGTAAGGGCGGCAGCTGAGGTGCACATTTCCTGACCCCAGAGTGGTGTAACCTACAGACTTCCTGCCACAGAACCACAAAGTCTGCATGTGTATTCACAAGTGTGATCTTAAAGAAAGACGTGGGCGTCCCGAGAAGGGATGAGCTCAGGTCTCTCCTTCGCGATCCCACAGTGACTTATCGCGGTGACTGTGACGGGAAGGAAGAGCCCCGCAGGAAGGGGACTCAGGGAACACCACCCTCACACACGCCGAAATGGAGAAATTAATCAAACACACTTGAGATGTCTTTTTAAAGGACTGTGTGTAGACACAGTCTAAATGCAAAATGAAGAGTCGCAGTGTATCTACTGCAGAGTTTCCTATGCCTGCATTATCTAAATTATATTTCTTGTTCTACCTCAAGATTAAGCCTGTGGGTCCGATATCTAAGTAGGAAAGAAGAAGCAGAATCTTTTTCAGGCGCAGGTTTTGTGGATTCTTTCCAATGGTTGGTTCAGCGAAGCTCAGTTTATCACACCACATTCGAGAGCAAAGAAGCAGCGTTTTAGCTCAGCTCTTCCTAACTTAAGAGGAAGGAGTCCGGTGGGTCAGGAAGAAAAGGTGAGATGGAGCAAATCTGCCAAGGTTGCTGACTTTCATTGATTTTGAAGTTATTTCACATTTTCTTCATGAGATTGAGAAAAGGGGTCATGAGTGAGTGTCCTAATCTACTAAGTATGACTGCAGTGATTTAGTTTTTTCTTATTTATATAAAACTAGCAAGTACTTTAATTCACTGTAGTCAATACAAAAATTAAAATTCAAATCTTGCTTTATAAAACCTCTATAAGACAGCGTTAGTTCTACCTGGTAGGAAAAAGAGGAACAAATTCCTGTACCATCTTCTTCAGTCTTTCCTCTTTATACCAATACTTCCAGCCAATAGCAGGGACACATGACTGGTTTAGTACCTCCTACAAAAAAAGTATTTCAGATTCGGTATTTATTTTTTCAGATTTTGGAATTTTTGCACATATGTGGTAAAATATCTTAGGGACAAGACTTAAACCTAAATATAAAATTCATTTGTTTCAGGTAGACCTTGCAGACACAGCCTGAAGGTGATTTTCTACATCATTTTTAGTGTACCTTTCTCTTAAATTAGAAAGAGCTGAGCTAAAACACTATTGCTCTTGAGTCTGGTGTGGTGAGCTCAGGCATGGAATTTTCCACTTGAGGCATCATGTTGGTGCTCAAAAAGTTTCAGATTTTAGAACATTTCAGATTTCAGATTTTCAGATTAGGGATGCCCAATTTTTCTAGAAAGTTCCAGCTCAGTTCCTTGTCAGTCAAAACAAAAAGTAAATTAAAACCTGGAGTACTTGTCCTACAACTGGGGATAGGTTTTCACTGCACACAGAATACAAAGTGTTAACTTACTGTATCCCAAGTTAGCACGGAAGAATACTGCAGAACCGTGTCCATGTTACTCGTCCCTGGGTACACGCTCCAGTAGGAAGAAGCTGGGGAGATTTTTGAAAGAGTAAAAAGAGACACGACTTAATAAGAATAAAGAAACTGGCACTATAACTCAAGCAAATCAAGCAAACCACCAAAGTTTTTATTGCTTTGTGCTTCATCCTCAAATGGCTAACCAGTATGATTTTATCTCCTGACTAAAATGTTTAGGTTCTGCTTTTTATAATATGAGTAATTTCAAGATTTTTTTCATTTGGTATTACATCTGCCCAAATGACACTATATCACTTTCTAGTGGTGACACAGCCAGCCAACATAAAACTAGGCTAAGAAAGTTACATTTTACTGGGGGAAAAACTCACATTAAGGTTATAAAATCAAAATCCTATCTTATTTCTCATCAGCCTCTGAAAGCCACAGTTTCTCACAAAACCACAAGAGAATGAAATTTAATTAGCTACTGACTGTGATAGGCTTTAAAAAAAAA
>RJWM01026624.1:0-27828 GCA_004363535.1 Dasyprocta punctata
TCTTTAAGACTCTTTAAAAAAATTTTTTTTAGCTTTCCTGGAAAGGAAGAAAGTTTAAGTAACTTCTGTGTCTTTTTGCTGCAGTTTTTCTTAAAAGTACATTTTTAAGATTTCACTTCACCATGTCTCCTATCTACCAATTTTTATTTCTTCTGTGCTACTTCTTTGACCACCAGATAGATCCAACAGATGGATTCCAGGCTCTTGTGTATGGCGAGTGAAGAATTGCATGCATACCTGTAGTGGTGACAGAGAACCAGCTACATGTATTGAAGATAAAGGAAAAAGGTGCTCAGGGAAGATATTTGCCAGGAAAAAAAATTTTTTTTAAAGTGACAGGAACAGAAAAGTGGTGCCCAGATGGCAGGAAAAGCAAAAAGTGCCACAGGGAAGTGACTCGCAGCCTGTTAGATGTCAGATGTGCCAAGTTCTTGTGTCTCAATAACTGAAGAATGGATTTGAGGACCAAGGACGTTACAAGCAGGGAAAGTCAGAGAAACTTGAGAGACTGGTGGCAGAGGGAGAAAGTGGTTGGTGCTGAGGCTCTTTGGGGTTTTTTAGGCATGAAAATGAAAATGACAGCATCTCAGACCATCCTGAGGCATCCGAGACCAGCCTGTGGATAACAAATACAATCCCTGAGCTAGTACAATCACGTAGGGAAGTGAGGTACATAGTGAGGGTATATGGTATAACTTTGGCTTATCTATCACTTCTGGCTTAGAGATCAAAGATCAGAGGCATCTCGGGAAGGGATAGGAGTCTGGGTCAGGGTGTTCTGGTCCCCCACGCAGGCATCTGACACTTATCTGGGTTCACCAGGCCAGGCAGTGCTGATGACAGTGCAATCTTAAGCTGGCGTCTGTCTCTAGGGAGGCTCATGGGCCTGGCTTTCTTTTAATCTGTCTCCAACCGCAGTGTTATGTGTCTCATCTTTCGTACTGACTCTCAGGATCTGGTCCCACTCACACTGCATGCTCGTTTTTATCTAACTTAACTGTCAGTAATCAAAGCACACAGCTAAATTCAGGCTTTAAGATTTCTAGGGCAGTGCACCTAGCCTGGGTTCCTCTCCTGGGTCTCAGCAAGATTGACTGGAGTGATTAACAGGTTGCTGAGTCATCCTGAGTCAAGGTCTTCCCACAAGCCTGTGTTCCAAGTTCACGCTAATTAAGTTACAGCAGCCATGCACGGATTGGCCTGGCATGTTGCCCAAATCCAGATGTGTGGAGGGGAGCCGCTGCCTCAGCCCCCAGTGTTCTATCTAAAACACTACCTCTGTGCCCTAAAACTGGGAGGCAGGAGATGGGTCTGGAGCCTGGGGCAGCACCCAGGCTGTGTTCTCGTTTGCTCCTGGCTTCCCCTCTAGGGACAGAAACAGCAGGGAGTTGAGTCACAGAGAGAGGGACAGCCCTTCCTCCCCTCTGGTTGGATGGAAGATTGCAAACTTCTATTGTTGTGTGATAACGCTATTTTCTTGGGAATGACGGGACTCAGATATGACAGAGGGAGACAGAAGAGGCTGGTCTTGCACCACTGCTACCGCGGTTTGGGGTGTCATGCTCTTCCCAGAGATCTTTTCTAGGCTTTTGTTGTCCTGAACAAAGAACTGGACACAAAGGGAGGTGGTGAGATTTTACATTTATTAAAGATATTAAAGGAAGAGAAGAAATGTGCTCTGCAGAGTGAGCATAGGGCAATTAAAGGTAGGAAAAATAGGTGAAAGAGCTCACCGTGGCCATGAGGTCCATGGTTGCCATCTTTTATACCCTCATTCTGACTTCAGATCTAGGCCATCCCTCAAAACCGTGCTTGATGGTGTGCCAGAAGAAGCCATTGCCAAGTGATGTTCAAATTCATCAGTCTTCGATTTATACATTTGGGTTTCTTCTCCTTTGTTCCTTTTCTTCCAACCCCTGTGTGGATTCCTCGGGTCCTGGTGTAATTCTGTGATCTGCTTTGATTCCCTGATTGAACTCACCTACCTCCAGGGACATACTTTGCACACTTCCTGGCTTCTGGGCCCAGAACCTTCCAGCCTAACAGTGTAACTTCCCTGTTTTACCCCACAGTCAACCATCACCTCAGGGTCCCTGTTTCCTTTTGGTGGGGAGGGACACCTCAAAACGATGGATCTGGTACCATCTGCGGTTGCTATGCAGATGCTGTAGCACCAGAGGTGTGATCAGTCAATGTGCTGGATGTTTAGAATTCTTGGATTCATTACAGTGAAAGTCACATTGCCATGAATCCCCCTCAGAATCCTCCCCCTTGCTTCCAACACACTTCTCATCATCTTTGCCACGTTCTGAAGCTGCTCCAGAGTCCTCTTTCTTGAGGGTCTTCAGCTGCACTGTCATAGCTGCCTCAATGTCCTGAATCGATTCAAAACACTGACCTTCCACGGTCATTTAGGCTTTGGGAAAGACCCAGGGTCACACAGTGCCAGGTCCAGTCACAAGTAGATGAGGACATGTCGCATCCTTATGAGCTGCCTTCTGTTGGATGGTGCTGGCTGATGGTATTCACTATATTTTTGATCACACCTCATAAAGACACTCAGGAACGAGGACTCCAGAGCTGCTGCAGAAAGTGGCCAGAATGCAGGGGTGTGTTCAAAGCAAGGGGGAAGGCTTCCACGGGGGTTCATGAATATTGATTGCCCCATATGCTTACTTGTCAGGAAGGTTAGGTAGCGTGTGTGCGCGTGCGTGTGTGTGTCACAATACTTAGGCTATAAGAAGCATTAACACCCCATTTTTGGTTTTCTGTCCCCAGGCTCTTTCTCCTCCGTGACAGTCAGAGTAACCCAAAGGCCTTTGTCCTCACACTGTGTCATCACCAGAAGATTAAAAATTTCCAGATCTTACCTGTAAGTACCCACAGCTCCAGCTACCCTCACTCCGGTTTCGGTGCAGTTCCCAGGTTAGCAGGACTACAGGTGGCCCCACAGACAGTGTGAGCTTACGGATAAACAGACTTCAGGAGTTCTAAGAGTTGTTCTTTGAACTGCGGGTCAGTGTCTCAGCGGAAATGGTGCTGAGTGTGGTGAGACCATGCCAGGGCCTGCCGTGCCTTGGGCTGTGAGCCCATGAGTTAATTTGGGTGTCGCAGGCATGTCCCCCTTTCAGGAGGACCCAGGTTGAGGGGTTTGGGAGAACACGGAAGGTGACAACCACCGAGGGACACAGAGGCCCTGAGCACAGGTTGACCGGAAGGCAGGCATCCCGCAGCCTCTGGAACTTGGTGCAGAGACTCACTTATTGCCCGCAGCAAGAAACGCTGTCCTTCCTTCCTCCTGGTCAGATCCAAACCCAGACTCCCGCTTTGCACAGAGCAGTGACTGTTAGACTCTGGATTCGATTTCCAGTGCCCATAAAATGACCATAGCTCTGGGAGACAGTGCAGAGCTCCTGTCCTAATGAAAGCAGCCACCACACAGTCCCAGGAAAGCTGGGAACGGTTGCCTCCCCCACACGACATGATGGGTCCGTCCGGGCAAACCAACAGTTGTCCCTTCTGGAACAGACCGAGGTTTGGGGGCCAGAGGAGGCCGTGTGCCTCCCCGCCCAGGCCCCGAGTCTGGGGCGTCCTGCCCGCCCAGGGTGGGTGGGCTCTAACCGGGCACATGTCCACTCGTGTCCCTGCAGTTCGAGGACGATGGGCAGATCTACTTCACCCTGGACGACGGGAACACCAGGTTCTCCGACCTGATCCAGCTGGTCGACTTCTACCAGCTCAACAAGGGCGTGCTGCCTTGCAAACTGAAGCATCACTGCATCCGCGTGGCCTTATGACCTCAGATGCCCGTCCGGCGACACCGCAGCTGCCAACACTGGACGAGGAGAGGAGGACCCCCACCCCACCCCACCCCGGGACTCTCGCGGAGACACACATCATGCAGTGCCAATGACCAAGAGCGACTAGTTTGGCGGGCTTCACGGCGACTCGCTGGCTGCGGACCCCGACGCCCCCCTGCACCCCAGCTGTGTCAGGGGAGGCCCAAGGGGTCCCGCACAAGCCCGGAGGAAACTGGAATGAGCGTCTTGGCTGGGCCCCTTCGGGAGGAGACAGAGCGGAGGAAGCGGAAGCAAACTCTTGCCCTGGGATAATCTTGATAATTGAAACTGCTATGTCTCCTTTTTTGTATTGATCACTTTTGCACACTCCTCCTTGTGCTGCCGGTATTGTACTCAGCCTTGGCGGGGGGGGATGTGGCTTTTCAATGTGTGTGAGACAGAAAGTATTTCCAGTTAGCAAGCTTCAGGCTGGAAAGGGTCCCCGGAGTTCCCCCGGGGGTTGTAACCGTGTGGATTCGGCTCCCAAATTGCAGACCACCCCCTGCCCTTCCCAATATACTTGAAAAGCTTTTTTTTTTAATAAAAGGTGTCAGCCGCGGTCGGCACTCGGCCTTTTGTGTGGACGCAGTCTCGCTGCCGGTCTTGGTCCTTGTGTCATGAGGTGTCTAATTCTCTGTGGCGCTGGAGACATCACCACATCGGGAAATGCACGGTCCCCACACAGCCCAGCCCTGGGTCTCTGCCGCCCCTGCCCCCTCAGCATTTCTCCCCGGGGCTCAAGGATCTCAAAGAAGCTGGCACCTGGTTGGCTAGGTGCTGCCTCCTAGCACAGCGGGTTGCCGTGGTGACAGAGGCACAGGGCCAGGCTGTCACTGACAGGGCTCTGCCTGGCAGCCCCTGCGTCATGACCCAGCTCTTCCTCTGTGGGCTTCGGCTCATGGGCGAGGAGCAGGGGCTCAGGACTCCAGGGCTCCTCTGTCACGTCCCCCTAGCTGAGTTGCCAGATGTGAGGGTGACTGACAAGACTCCCTGCTCGAGCAGATGACTTCCTCCCCTTGGTCCTTCACCTCGCCCTGACCGGCTCCCATGACAGCCAGCACCGGATTGCCCTACCCCGCTTCCCTGCCCCCTGGTGGTGACAGACCCCGCCGTGAGTCTCCGGCGCGGAAACACTGTATCTTAGTTTACAGCCCACACTCCAATTGTGTCCGTGAAGTGTCTACGTTTGCGAGTAAAGATTTCTTTTTGCGAAACGCGCTTTGGCCCACCTGTGCTCCATGGCATTTCCTTCCTTCCACGGCCCGTTAGTCACACCTGCCGTTGACTCTGAGCTCATCCTCCAGTCCGTGCCTGGTCACCCACGTCCCTTCACCCATCTGCGTGTTAGGGACGGGGGTGGCAGTGCTGCCTTTCCACCCTTTGTCACCAGATGGAGGTAAGATCTTCAAAAACGAGAAAAGCAACTCTAGGAGATTGTTTTTCTGTTTACACAGACCAGTTCCCCCAGCACACAGCCTCTGACACCGACGTGGTGGACAGCCAGGGTGTGTAGTGCTTCTATTTATGAGGATGCATTTTATTTCCAAGGCGGATGATAGCTTGACTGTGATTCACGGTTTTGTGTGTCGCTGGTTGACGTCTCTCGTACCCCAGCCGAAGTGAAGGCCCACACACCCCTTGCTTGCCTGGCCGCCTTGCACGGTGGCCAGGAATTCCAGGCGACAGCAGCTTGTCCCTGGGGCTGTGGGCGTGCAGCCCCCTGACAGGGACGGGCGGACATCTGACTTTTATTTTTCTATTTAATTGACATGAATGTAAAGGGGCAGCTCAGGGTTGTTTTAGAGCCTGTTGACTGACTTTGGAGTCTCTGCCTGTGCTTTTTTTAAATGAAAACTCCATGTGGTAACCTGGCCAAAATCGGGAAGGAAAATGCCAGACGCTTTGGGTGTTAGCGGCTCGTAGGGAAGCCCCGTCAATAGGTGTTAGAATTCCAGAACGTGTTTTTGTCTGCTAAACCTTGAAGAAACATGTGCCTCAGCTTAGTCGTTTTGTCTTCTCCTTTCTGCACTTAACACCTGACCATCTGACCGCCCGCCGCGCCCACGTGGGGTGGGGCAAGCTCATCATAGATTTGTGGTGTCGTGGTGCGAGCTACAGTGGCCTGACCTGTGCGAGTTTTCAGGGAATGCAGAAGGCGTTGATTCTGAGACAAAACCTTGACTCCGTGTGCTTTGCTTCATTCTGTACATAGCTCTTTGGCTCGTGAACTTAATTGTAAACTTTCAGGTATTTTTGTACAAATAAGGGACTGATGTTCTGTTTCTTGTAATTAGAAATAAACATGATTACGGTGTTCTTCATTTTCTACTGCTTGGACTGTCTGTGTCTGTGTTTGAAACCATCCTCACTGGCTTACCTATAGTCAAACCACCACTCAGCGCTGGGCGTGGTGGCGCACGCCTGTAATCCCAGCACTTGGGAGGCTGAGGCAGGAGGATCACTGCAAGTTGGAGGCCAGCCTGGACTACAAAGTGAGCTCTAGTCCAGCCTGAACTGCAGAGCGAGACCCTGTCTGAAAAAATAAATAAATAAATAAAATAAAAAATAAAACCACCAAAGGACACCACCTGGACACTGGCAAGCTGGCTCGACCTGGTGACCTTGGGGTGGGAGTGCAGCCCGTGAGGGCCCTCTCAGCTGGCCCGTCCTGTCCCCTCTCCTTGCACAAGAACCCAGGTCTCGCCAGGTTTCCGAGTCACCCACCCACCGTGGTTAGTCCAGGAAGCAACACTCCTGTCTGACAAATCAGTGGCATTTGTCCCCTGCAATGGGACGTTGGAAGTGTAATGAGTCTGAGTGTTCTGGTCAAATAAGAAACTGGAGCTGGGTACAATGGTACAAGCACGTAATTCCAGTACTCTGGAAAGCTGAGGCAGGAGGAGCACAAGTCTAAGCCCAGCTGGGGCAAGTTCACTACTTAGTAAGACCATGTCTCCAAAAATAAAAAAGAAGGAAGGCGCTGGGGTCGCTCAGTGTGAAGGCCCTGGGTTCAGCCCCCAGTGCCACCACCTAAAATCAAACCCACAAAGGTGAGTGTGGGCACCCCTGCTGTGCTTCCCAGCCCTCACCTGGGGGACCTTCATGCACCTGCCTGCTCCCTGCCCACCCCTCAGCCAGAGAGCAGTGTGTGTCCTCACGTACCAGCTGTGACACCGGACACCTGTGGTGTTTGGACACTTCTGTCATTTGTTTTTAAAATCTCAGTCCTCAGTTTCTGGCAACTGTCCCTAAAAAGACAGCAGAACTTCACAGCCGAACAAGGCTGAGACATAACTCCTGGTCCTGTACAGCCTCTCTGGAGTCCAGGAGAGCCGGGGCAGGAGGTGCTGGACCGGTCTTAGGGGTGCACTGGCTGTCGCTCCCGTGCAGGGCGACCCCAGTGGTACAAAGAGGACTCCCAGGGCACAGTGGGAACCCGGCCCTGCAGCCTCGCTCCCAGCCTTTAGATGAGAACCACTAAGCACAAAGCCAGGTGTGACATCCAGTTCCCAAGGGGAAGGGCAGAGTCGGCCACGTTCACTGTCCCGGAGGTGAGACCACGTTCACAGGCAGATGGGAAACAAAAAGAACCCACTCATGCCAGGCCACACTGCCTCTCCACACAGGGGGCAGGCTGCTCGCCAGGCCGGAGACCCAGCAGAGGAGGGCAAGGGGACGGAGGAGGACGGGGTGACGGTAGAGAGCCAGCCTGACACAGGCCACATAAAGCACAAGGCTCACCCCTTGGGGTCCCACTGTAACATGCTATCCTGATGGGGCCCCCAAACCAGTAGCTGCCTCATTTACAGCAGAACATTTTTTATTTGTTCTCTCATGAATCAATCAGGTGGTGGAAGGTTTGTCATTTGAAATCTACGATATGGTCAGTTCTCTTCAACACAGAAAGTGCTAGTGTGACAGCAGGTGGCCAAGGCCCCATGTGTGTCCCGCCAGTGGGTCTGACTAAGGGGAAACTGTTTCTCCATTGCCGATATCGTTGGGCCTTCCTGGCCACCTCTGTAGTCAACCAGACAAACCAACTACTTCCTTAGCATTCACACTGTGCTACATGTTATTCTCAGTTGCTGTTTCATTAGTACACATTTGCAGTGTGTGACGCTTACATTCGACATGTGGGATGGGCACACATGCATAGCACATCTTGGTTCCTGTCGTCAGCCCGTATCCATCCCCCCTTGCTCCATCTCTTGATCCTGTCCCCTCTGAGAAAGATCTGTCTTCCTGCTTTCTAGTATCTACCAGTGGATCTAGAAGAGGCCCAGAATAATGAAAGCAGTCCTGGGAAGCAAGAGCAAAGCAGAAGGCTTCACAATCCTAGACTTGAAGTTATGTTACAAAGCTACAGTGATAAAAGCAGCATGGCACTGGCACAAAACAGACACAGACCCTGATCAATGGAGCACAGCAGAGGCTGCAGGAACAACCCCAGACACATCCAGCTGTTAGACAAAGGGGCCGAAAGCACACACTGCAGGAAAGGGGGCCTCTCTAATACGTGGTGTTGCACTAGGTATCAAGAGTCACCTAGGGACAATTCAAAGTACACAGGATTGCACAAGCTCTGTGCAGACCCAGCATTTCTCATAAGGGACTTACCTGTGCATCCACAGATTGGGCATCCACAGGCTTTGGTACTTGTTGGGGGCTCTGGGAGCCGATCCCCACAGACACACGAGGAGCTCTCTGCATGCTCGCCATGCACAGCCTGCAGAGGTTGTGAGAGCTGTTGTCACACCAAATGCTGAGGGGAGTGTAAGGTGGGCCCTGTCAGCTGGGTGGCTTGCTAGGAAGGTGTCAAGGATGACTCTGAAGACTACGTGCACCTCAGCCCACACACGTCCCACACAGTGTGACACCTCCAGTCATACATGACAGCTTCCATTTTAACTAACAGTGCAAGGGAAGGTTTAGTCCCTGCCACATGGGGGTTCTCGGTGACTGTGTAGTATGCAGAGGGAGTGAGTTTTCTGTGTGTGTGTGTGTGCCTGTGTGTGTGTGTGCCTGTGTGTGCATGTGCGTGTGAGGTGCTAGGATGGAACCCAGAGCCTCGTGCATGCTAGGCAAGCACTCTACCACTGAGCATCTGCATCCTCACAGGAAGTCCTGTTCGTCACCCAGCCCTGGGCCTGGTTGCTGGTCAGGAGCAACGGAGTATGGCAGAGGCTCCAGGAAGACAAAGTCACCTGACAGCAGTGTCCCTCTGTCCAGGCGGAGGCGGAAGTCCCTCCGCCTGCACAGCACCCCAGGCACACGCTGTAGGTGATGCACCGGCCAGGTGACAGAGCTTCCCAGCAGCAGAGAGCACTGTCATTGCTGGCTTTGCTCGGCTGTGCTTTCTGCACCTGGCCGAATGCTGGAGGCCCTGTTTCATGGACACACACACGGTGATGGAAAAACATGATGAGGGGGTGGGGGTGTAGCACAGCGGTGTAGCACCTGCCTGGCAAGCGCAAGATCCTGAGTTTGATTCCCGGTACAAAAAAAGAGAAAAATATGGTGAATGTTTAAATTTTTAAAAATGTATTACTATAAAGACACATTATCAGCCAGGTATGGTGGTGCACACCTGTAATCCCAGCACTCAGGAGGCTGAAGCAGGAGGATCATTGCAAGTTCAAGACCAGCCTGGGCTACAAAGTGAGCTCAAGGCCAGCCTGAACTGCATAGTGAGACCCTGTCTTAAAAAGACAAAAGAAAAAAAAAAAGACACATTGTGATGACTTCCCCTCAAAATCCTCCCGACTCCGACCACGCTCATCCCATCGTCCTTGCCACTCTTCGCAGCAGCTCTGGAGCCCTCTGTCCTGAGGGCTTTCAGTAGTGCTGTTGTGCTGCCTGGATGCCCTGAATCGGTTCCCAGCATTTCCGTTTCGTGGTCCTTTGACTCTGGTGAAGAGTAAGGAGTCACATGCATCAGGCCCAGTGAATAGGGCAGAGGAGAGCACAGCAGCGTGTCTTCATGAGCCTCCATTCCATCAAATGGCTCTCCAGGCTCCCTTCAGAGCCTCCCTGCAAGTCCCGTCAGCCCACAGCCGACAAGAAGAAAGACGGAAAACATAATCGGGGCCACTGCTGGTAATGGGTGTAATTTCCTGTGTAGATTTGCCTACTGGCAGAGAAACTGCTGGTCAAAATGACACCACTAGCTTGTTCTTGTATTAGTCAGCTTTTCTATCACAGAGACACGATGCCCGACACCCACTATTTAAAGTGGGAGAGGTTTAACAGGGTTCATGGTTCAGGGGATTCAGTCCATGGTTGGCTGCTCCAAGGCAGGACCATCATGGCAGGTGGGTGTGGCAGAACAAAGCTGCCTGGCTCATGGCAGCAGGAAGCAGAACTAGAGGACAGCACCAGACAGAAAGCACAGGACCAGACACAGACCCCAGGGTCACACCTCTATGACCCACACAGACACACCGAAGGTGCCCCACCAGCCTCAAATTTGGCTCCCAAAGCCAACCAAGTTGATACTGTGCCCTGTCACAATTCTCCTTTTTTCTGTAGACTTTTTGGTCTTGCAATTTTCAATGAAGTGATGTTATCCAGTCTTACTGCTTCAAATTTCATCTCACCACTTTCAAACCACAGGTTTTTTTCCTTTCCATGTCTCTTTCTGAGCTCTAAACTCAAAAAAATCTCATTGCAGCAATATATGCATGTTTGCAGCAGCACAAATGAAAATAGCTAACTTTTGGAAGCAGCCTGTATGGCTACCAACAGATGAATGGATTTTTTAAAAAGTGACACAAGCCAGGCATGGTGGGGCACAGCTTTAATCCCAGCACTTGGGAGGCTGAGGCAGGAGGATCAGTGTGAGTTTGAGACCACCCTGGCCTACAAAGTGAGTTCAAGGCCATCCTGAACTACATAGTGAGAACCTGTCTCAAAAACTAGGGCCAGGGATTTAGCTCAGTGGCATAAGCACCTCCTTGGCAGGCATGAGGTTGTGAGTTTGATCCCTGGTACCAAATAAATAAATAAATAAATAAAAATTAAAAAGAGACATATCTGCACAATGGAGCACTACTCAGCCATAAAGAAGGATAAACTTGAGTCACGTGTAAGAAAGTGGATGCCCCTTGAGACCAGAATGCTCACTTAGTGAAATAAATCAGACATGGAAGGTTAACGCCACATGGATTCTCTCATGTGAGAAACCCAATTATAATAGATATAAAGAGCTCAGTAAAGAGGAACAAAGGAGTCACGCTCTGTGAATATTGGCTGTGGGCCTGAGGCTAGGGGGAGGCAAGGTCAGAACCACACTCGTGGGGCCCAGTCCCCTGAGATGGATGTACTCGGTGTCACACACACCTTCCAGTCAAAGCCAGACAATCACAAGAAGGGCGTGCACCATGGAGAGACACTGCCCTCACAAGCATCCTGTGCCTCGGCCACTCCCTGACGCCTGAGCTCAGCCCTGGGGCTGAATTCTCCATGCCTCATGGAGCCCGCGTTGTCTCCACCAGCCACCATGGGCCACATTGGGGGCAGTCTCCCGGTTGGCCCCCCAGCTCCTTACACACACGTGCGCACACACACACACACACACCACACGCCCTCCAGGCCATCCCCGTCACTGCCCGCACCCCAGGGCCCTGCTGTTATCCAGCCACAGGGTGGGGTCATGAGTGCGCTCGCCCCTCGCAGATCGCCATCCCCTGCAAGAGCAGCGTAATCGCGACATGGGACCCTGAAGAGCTGCTGCCTGGAGACCTCCAGCACCTTCCCTAGCAGTGGGCGCAGCACCCCCACATCTCATGGTCCTTTGGGGTTGGCCCTGCAGGCCTGGATGACTCTAAGCTCTCTGCAGCCTCAGAACAGTCCAGGCGCCATCCCTGCTGGTGTCCATCCCTCACCAGGGACAGTTGCCTCCTCGGCTCCCCGAACAGGGAGTCTGGGCATGGAGCGCTTCTCTCCCTCCCCTCCCTGACCCCCATCCCTCCTTTCTCCTCCCCTCCTCTCCCCTTTCCTCCCCTTCCCTCGTTTCTCCTTCGCTTCCCTTCCTTTCCCTTCCTTCTGTCCAGTAGCTCTGGTAGAGGCTCAGGGTCCACTCAGGGCTCACCCCACCTATCCTATCCCTGGGGCCCAGTCCTGACAGCTGGACTCCTCAGTTCCCAGCCCCTCCAGCCCATGCAGCTCCTGGGCCCCTCGCCGTGACACGCAGCCCTGCTCACAGACACTCAGTCCTTGCTGCCTTGTGCCCAGTCCTTGAGGGACTGTCCCACACACGGCTTCCCTCTGGCTTCACTTTGTGCCCAGCTCTGCAGGCTCCTACCCCCCACCCCTTACCGGGGCTCAACACTGCCCCCGGTCCTGGGAAACTCTGCCACTTCACTCTCTAGGGGGCTGCCGACATCCCATTTGCAGTATTATTCCCTGGGTCTCCACTGTGCCTGCAGCGGCTTTGGGGGAACAGGAGGGTTCCTGGGTGGCCGTGGTGCCCCACACTTGGAGACCCCAGCTGTGTTTTCTGGGTACAGTGTGAGGAATTTGCAGGCTTTGCGAGGGCAGGAGGTGGTCTGTGGGGGGGTCTCCTGCAGAGGCAGGAGCTGATGGGGTGACCAGCAGGGCTGGCACCTCGGCACCAGGGCCATCTGGGGAAGATGAGGAGGTGCACAGGGCTGTGTGTGAGAGTGGTCGGAGCTCCCAGCACCGGAGGGGAACAGGCTGCACAGAAAGCACTTCCGTGGGCCCCAGGCACAGCTGTGCCCTCTCTGTCCTGGTCACCTGGCCCTTTATCACCGCCTGGGTTAATATTTAACCGGTGATCCCGGGTAAAGGTGCAAGGCCAAAGACTCAGGGCTCCAAGATGCAGAGCGGGTCACAGCCCGCAGCAAGTCAACTGCTCCCCCACCACAGGGCCCATACAGCAGAGCCGCCCGGACGGGGCCTGGGAGGCGCTGGGATTGCCGGCACGTGAGTCTCTGCTCCCCTACGCTCTCCCCGCACGTGGTGTCACTTGGGCCCCACGGAAGGGAGAGGATTGCTCCCCTGACGAGTGAGCAGGGCTGCCGAGAGCGGAAGCTGTTTTCCACGCCAAGGGCCAGGCAGAGGTTTCCGTGCCATGCGGATCACGAGCTGGCAGTGTGAGCGTGCACACACACACGTGCACACATGCATGCATGCACACGCGTGTGAGCCTGCTGCATGGTTGGGTAGCTCCTATCCCGGCCTCCGCACCTCCCTCTGTGAGCAGAGCTTTGCCAGCCCCTGATCCCCCGGTTCTCACAGTGTCGCATCCTGCGATCGTGGGCATGGCGGGCACGGGTGTGGGAGGCAGCCAGGAACGGGAATCCATCCTCAGCCTGAGGGGCCTCTCCTCCTGATGCCCATGGCATCTCCTGAGCAGTTCAAATTGAGAAACCAGAGGTCCTCCTGCTGGCTCGCGTGCACAGGTGACAAGGTCCCCGGAAGGTTTCACGGGGTCCGCGAGGTCAGACCTGAGCCTGTACCGGGTGTGAGTTAGTGACTCTCCTCCTGGAGAAGGACTTCCATCTGCCGGAGACAAGCAGTTAGGGGCCGGCAGAGGCCCTCACAGCTGCTGCAGGCCGGTTGGACCGGGAAGCCCCTCCCCCAGGGCAGCGGGCTGGCGGGGCCAGGCTGAGCTGGGAGGTGTTGCGGCCTGGCTGCCCCCTGAGCTCTCCACACTGCTGTGCTCGCGGGATAGGCGCCTGGCATGCTGGAACCAGAGCGACACAGTGCCCTCAGAACCTAAGTCCTAACTTTCAGGTGTTAAAAGTGACCGAATGACGCATGCAGTGCTGTCCCTCAGCTTTGCTCTACCCTGGCACTGGGCGCTGGAGAGAGGCTTGAGGACACCAAAGGCAACCTGTCCGAGCCTCAAGAGGCACAAGGTCATTGGAGTAACTAACTCAGTAAGTTAGGGTCCCTTTCTTTTTTTGAGACAGAGTCTCACCTAGTTGCTAAGTTGCCCAGGCTGGGCTTGAACTTGCAATCTTTCTGCCTCAGCCTCCCAGAGTGTTGAGATCACCGGTGTATACCCACTTAATTTATTTTATTATTATATGCAATTATCAAAGTTTCACTCTACCAAGAATATAATTCTAAGCATGCATAGAACTTTAATTGTATAAAGGAAATCTTGATATAATGATACCAAGAAACCAATCCATACTCTAGCATAGTGGGAAACTTTAGCACATCTTTACCAGAAGCCCAGTCTTGATTTATTGACCATTTGTAGAACCCTGCATCTAATCTGCAGTGGGCCCAAAAAGTACACAAATCCAGCAAAATGGGGGAGGTAGGTCTTACTGAGCTACAACAACGAAGGTCAAGTGTTGTCTGACACTAAAATTATTTTTAATGGGGAAAGCTCTGAGCTGCTTCAGGTTTAGGTTGTAAATTCATGGAATGAAATTAAATTAAGCAAGCATTGCCTCAAGGGCACAGTGGCCCCAGGAGTGTCAGCACCAGGTCACTGAGGCTGGGAAGTTAGGACTGGGACAGGAAGAGACGACACGGTCACAACTCATGGACCAGTGATGTCTGTGTGGAAAGGCACAGAACTAACAGCTAATTAAAGTTTGAAGAGATTAATCAGGCAACCAGGATACTGATCAGCAGTAGCAATCGAAGTTCTACACGTTGGCAAGAAACAGTTACTTTATGAGTAGCACACAAAATCTTTTCAGATACTAATGAGAGATTGTGTTTCTGTTTCTGACAGCCACTCTTTTCCCCATGGTTTCTCTTTTTCCTATCAAACAGGTTTTTTCATGCTGTAGATTGAACCCATAATCAGCAGTCGGCCTTTTAAAGGCCTTGTACCTTCTAGTTCATTCTTAATAACATACTCAAATTTGTCAATCAATTATAGTCAGCTGAAGAAATGACTCATTTAAGAGAGCCTTCCAATCCAATGTCATAAAAATAATTTCTGTTCTCTAGAAAACTTACTTTTCACAGCAGGGCATGGTGGCACACACCTGTAAGCCCAGCAATCTGGGAGGCTGAGGCAGGAGGATCACAAGGTCAAGCCCAGCATGGGCAATTTACAGACTTACAGCCTGTCTCCAAATTAAAAAAAAAGAAAAGAAAAAAGGAAGAAAAAGAAGTACTAGAGATGTAGCTTAGTGCAAAGTCCCTGGTCCAAATCCCAGTACAGAAAAATTGTCTAACTAACTAAATAAACTTTTACAATTGAGGGTCTAATTTTTGTGCATGGTGTGAGAGAGGGATTCAGTGGCTGCATTGTTGACCTATGCTGATCGGATGTCGATTCCCCATATCCTGGGCTCTCCTGGGCTCTCTGAGACCAGGCCGCATGTCTGTCCCTGCACCTGGCACCTGGCACACCAGGCTGGTTGTGCTAGTGACCTCAGAGCAGGTCCCCATCCTCGGGAGTGCACTGGCCTTCCTGAGATGCTGCTTTCGGAGCTGAGTTCTGTTCAGATAAGAGTGTGGCTGTTCCTCGCTACCCCGGAATGGAGGCTCTGAGCTGCTGGGCACAGCCAGCATCCGCTCCAGGGCTGGATGTGGATTCTGTTTCCTGGGCTCTGCGTCCACATCTTCCCACAGATGTCTGTGAGCTTCTGTAGGGAGCCTGCACATCCTCTGCTCTGTCCGGTTAGGTTTGCCTGTGTGGTTTTGTTTCTGGCGAAAACGCCACCGGGTGGTGGTGTGGCAGATGCCTGAAGGCCGGTGCTCCCCTCGGAGGTGGGGAAGCAGGTCCTAGCGGGACGGAATCCCGTGCCTCCGACCTCTGCGTGCCTCCCCACCCTTCGGCTCCTATGGCTTCGGGCCCATGGTGGATTCTGCTTGTGCCCCCATATCTCCACAGTGCCTCGGCAACCGACTGAGTCACTGGATCAATCACCCCTGTAACAGCCGCGTAGCGGCTGTCAAGAGGAGCTATCTGGATGTCATGGATCGGATCTGTGCTTGAATGAAATCTGCTAAGAGTCTTATGCAAGTTCCAAACAATAACAGCAGAAAGACTAGGACCAGGGTCCCGAGTGTGGGGAGAAGTCTGGGTGTCCGGCCGGTTTGGAAGAGGCCTCCTCCCTACCCGCAGTGAAGCCACCTCCGCCTGCTCCTGGAGCCTGGCAGCTTGGTCCCCATGACCCCATGGTCTGATGGATGAACCCCACTCTTTGACCGGAAGCAGCACTCCTCCCCTCCCTTTTCTGCCCTGAGTGGATCCAGGGTGCTGCAGCTCGGGAGGGTCACCTGACCGGTGACCCTACTTCCTTTTGTAAGGCTGCCTGTGGTGGAGACGTCACCCCTGCCACTCCTGTCCCCATGCCCAGAGATTCTGAGGCCTCCTAGAAGAGGTGGGAGGACTGGGGCTCACCATGGTTGGAGGAGGGGGGTCTGCACAGGGGCTGGGAGCTCAGCGTGTCCGAGGTTTGTCTGTTTGGGGGGCCAGGAACACCAGGGCCCGATGGCCAGTGCAGTGCATGAGTGGAGATGAGCGGAGGCTCTGCACAGCCAGGTCACCTTGGGAAGCACGATGTGTCCTGACAGCGTTGCTTACCTTGGGACCCTATTTTTGCCATTATCCCATGCTGGTGGCAAGTGTGGCCCGGAAAAGGGGGAGCCAAGCCTGGACGGTCCTTTGGGGGTGCCCGGGTCTTATCCTCCCAGGGTAAGGTGAATCTTACCTTGGGACAGGGCACTGCTAGGAGGGGAGCTTCAGGCAGGGCAGTGGCCTGGTTGGGGTGTCTGGCCCCGGTCGGGTCAGCTGGTGGGGAGACCACAGCAGAAATCTGAGAAGGAAGTTGGCGGGGTGCGCAGGGCCAGAGTTCACCTTGTGGTTTGCTGTTTCTACGCGTGGGCACCCTGACCTTCTGAGCAGATGGAGTCTCAGCTGGGTTCCTGCAGTCACGGGAAGTGAAGGTTGAGGTACAGTCGCGTTGTTGGGGGTGAGTGTCCTGGGGTGCTCCGGGGACGCCCCTTCTGCAGAGGCGTGCGGTGGCCTGTGAGAAGACCTTTGTGCCTGTGGCTGTTGGTCAGGGGATGCGACGGTGATTCCCTGCGCTGGGACCCTGAGCGCGGTGTCCTGCAGGCCTCAGTGTCCCAGGTGTGCACCCCGAGAGTGGGGAACCAGGTGGACTCAGCCGTGGCTGAGCAGAGGGGGATGGGGGTACCCATCGGGGAGGAGGAGGTGGGCTGTCTGAGCCCAGGGCTGCATCTGGATGCTGGTGGTAGGGGCAGGGGCAGGTGTGTCACGCTGGGTCCTGGGATACAGACACACAGCAGGGTGACAGGAGCCTGGTCAGCAGGAGGGAGATGATAGTGAGAAGACCCCCTTGGGCGAGCTTCGCTCTGGGGGAGCCATCGGGGTGCAGGCGGCAGGGGGAGGGTTTATGGAGAAGAGTGTCTGGGAGTGCACAAGGGAACAAGCCTTAGTCCCACGGAGAGAAGGCAGCTGACGGGAGGCCCCTTTTGTGGTCTTCCAGTGGGTTGGGGTTGCTGAAGCCAGACCTGGGGCGAGTGAGAGCACCAGGGTACAAATGTGAGCAGGAAGAGGGGACGGTGGTACAGGGGTGACCTAGGTGGCCGGTGAAGTTGGGCAGAGGTCGGGTGGAAACGCGAAGAGTTGGGTTCCCCAGGGAGAAGGCGGGGGACTCCTTGGAAGGCGTCTCCTGGGGGTCAGCTTAGGGGTACAGCAGAGGCCCAGCTCTAAGGGGCCGCAGCTGGTGGGTTCATGGAGTGGGGATGTCCACCTCTGTTAGTTGTAGGGAGAACTTTGAGAGTTGGGCCTTAACTAGGTCCTTGGCTTTTTCTACTTTGCCCGAGGGTGGGGCTTGTCGGGTGTGGAGTTGCCAGTTCACTCTGAGAGCCTTGGAGACCTCCAGGGTTACTCGGGTGGTACCAGCCTGCCATGGTCTGATTGGGTTGAGGTGGGGAGACCAAATCGAGGGGTGACATTTGAGTGTAGCCTTCCAAGAGGGGCTGAAATGCGGCCTGGGGTACGCGGCTGAGTGGCTCAAGCCTGGTAGAAGCTGTCATGGAGGGAGAAGCAGACCCGAGGAGTCTGGAGGCAGGCAGGAGGTATCCTCCTTGGCTAAGGAGCTGCCCTCCAGGGCAGAGAGTGCACACCTGTGAGATAGTTGGGGTGACGCCTGTCAGGAGAGGCACTGGCCCTGGGGGCGGGGGGCGCTGGAGGAGGCAGCACCTCCTCAGTTCTCAGGCCTGTGGAAGAGCTTCCCTGTGCTGTGGGGGAAAGGAGGGCCGCCCCTAGGAACCTTTACTGCATGTGAGCTGGGGGTATCGGGAGGACCCCCCAGGGGTGAGACGTCCTCTTTCCGCCCCTGCTGCTGCGTGGCAGTGAAGGCTGTGATACACGTGTTCTGCGGCTGTGTAGAGGTTCTGCCTCCCTTTCCTGGGGTGAGCTAGAAGCTCGGCCACTGTGCAGTGTGTTGGGGGGGCTTGCACCCAATCATTGTGTCAACTGTAACTATAGCACATCCTGCTCCCGCCACAGAGGCAGCTGGGGCTTTGCAAGAACGGCCATCTATGAACCAGCTTTGCCATCTCGGCCGGATCAGGAGCGGGCACCCCAATGTCCAGACCTGTGGGGAGTGGGCCCCCCAGCCCCGAGCACAGCAGGCCTCTAGCCTTTCCTCCACCCCTGGGTGTGCAGAGGCTTCTGAGTTGCCGGAGGAGGCCCTGAGCCAAAGCCCCCAGTCTGTGTCCACTCGGGGCCCAGCAACACAGGCCCCATCCCTCCCCGTACATCCCCGCGGCCCATGGCCCCCTCCATCCTCCCGTGCCCGGGGAGGCACCGGCAGAGCGGAGATGCTCAGTAACTATGCAGAGCCGGCGCTGATTGGCTTCGGGAGCAGACGCTCGTCTACATAAACGGCACTCACACGGGGCCTTTCCACTGTCCTCGGAGCAGAGCGTGAGCGGCCGGAGGAGCAGTTGTCCAGCTGCCCGTGAGTACTGCTCTTTGTCCTGTCCCTCAGGCTCCTGTGTGGCCGCAGCGCTAGTCCTGGGGTCGGGGGGTGGTGCACAGCTGCCCCTGCTGCTGCGCTGATTCTCTCCCTTCAAGGGGAGGAGATGCTGCTGGGGGTGGGGGGACCACTGGCCCCAGGGCTATCTGGGAACTTTTGCAAAATTAGGCACCAACCCAGGCCAGCTAGAGTGTTGGAGTCTTTCCTAAGCAACAAGTCTTGCAAAGAGCCAGGAACTTCTGATGGCTTTGGAGACTGGTTCCCCTGGCCACCCCAGGGACACAGCCAAGTGCAGGTACTGTGGTTTCCAGCCTGGCTCGTGGGCCTGGGGAGCCACAGAGGCAGCAGCTGGCATGGGGAGAGAGGTGCTGTGATGGACGGTGACTCAGGAGGACAGCTGACTGCATGCGTCACACATCTTTGTACAGGACCAGGCATGCAGTAGGTGCTCCATAATTGGGAGTTAGCCAGGTGTGGTGGTGCACACCTGTGATGGTAGCACTTTGGAAGGCTGAGGCAGGAGGATCACAAATTCAGGTCCAGCTTGGGCAACACAGAGATCTCATCTCAAAATGTAAGTTAATAGAAAAGAATCGGGGATGTAGTTGAGTGTGAAGGCCCTGCATTTGATCCCTGAGCAAGGATCCACCAGTAGAAACAGGCTTCCACGCTGAGAACGCTGCCCAGTGCCCAGCACGCCCTGCCCTGTCTCCAGCGTCCCAGGGAAATGCACACAGGTGGCCTGAGTGCTTTGTCTCTCAGAGGCCTGGAGTGTCCTGCTCCCCGCAGCTCTCTCCAATGAGCAGAGCTTCCCCCTGGGACTGACCACAGCAGAGGTGCCTGCGGCAGGGTCGGGGCTGCCCTCCACCTGGGAAGGGTGCGTCCTTTTTCACAGCCACCCCAGGCCCCAGCCGGCAGCCTGCAGAGTTCCCAGGCCCAGGCCACCTTGTCCCAGAGCAGGGGTGCTGGCTGGCAGCTCTGGGGGCGTCTGAGTGTTTCCCAGGGGCCAAGATTGGTCCTGCAGCTCCTTTCCTGTCGGCTGGCACCAGGCGGTTGCGCCTCTGCTCTGGCCGGCATGGGTGGGGAGATCCAAGCAGCAACCCCCTCCCACTCCAGCACCCACACAGGTGCTGTGGGCCGGGTTAGACCTGAACCTCTGTGGGAGGCGACCACACTTCTGCAGGCTGCGCTTGGCCTGGGAGGCAGCTTCTCTCTAGGGTACGTGGTGGGGAGAGCTTCAGGGAGGTGGACTCCCCGTGTCCTTCTCAGATGCGGGAAGGAATTTCTGGAGCGGCTCAGAAGCACTGGGCGGGAGGCGGGGCAGCAGCTGGCACTGAGGGTCACGGGACAGGGGCAGCAGGCTGGTCTCGCTCCGACCCCTCAGGACTGCGTGGGCTGGGCCCGCCTGGGTTCCCCGAATCCCCCTCCTCCTGTCTGCAGTGCTGACCTGGTCCAGATGGACTGCAGATGCAGCTCACACACGCTTGATTTGGAGGAGGTGGGGAAAACACTTCTGGGTACCAGGGAGCCCCTGTTGAGGCCTGGGGTCCCCCTATGGTGCTCAGGCCGTGATGACTGTGCAGGGCACCAGAGTGTGCTGGAGTGCTGGCTTCAGGATGGTCACCTGTCGGCCCGAGCCCCTCAGGTCGGATGTGCTCACAGCGCCCAGGCACGCGTTGGGGGGCCAGGCGGTGCTGATGGGCTGGTTTGGGGGTCGAGGATGTGGCAGTCAGAGGTCACTGGCGCCTCAGCATTTGACCTGGAGGAGCCACCCGTGTCGGCTTCTTAGCAACCCCGGGTACTGGGCCGGCGGCCCTGCAGTTCAGGGAAGAAGGAAGCGTCCACAGTGCATCAAGAAGTCAATATTTACCCCAGACTGGGTTCATAAGAGAAAATCGAGACCTGCAAAGAGCGAGGCGGGCATAGGAACAGAGCACATGGCCAGGTGTCCCGTGTTTGCACAGACGCTAAACCAACACCGGGCGTCGCCCAGGGACGGCCTCGCTGTTGGGAAAAGAGCAGCAGACTCTGGCCTGGTGTCAGGAAGGCAGCTGTCATGGTCCCTTGTCATGAATGTGGCTCCAGAGTAGGAGAGAAAGGGGGAAAGAACTGAGGAAAACAAATCAGGGAAAATTCTGTCTAAGGAGAAGGGTGGGTGCTTTCCATCTAAGGAAGCCTTCCCCTGCTGTGACATGGAAATACCACGAGCAAAGGAGAAATGTACAAATGAAAATTACCAGTGGTTTTTATGGCATCTGTTAAAGATAGCAAACATGAATGAAACTGGTTTTACACTTACAGTTTTAAATTTAAAATTGGGATAGATGAGAAAAACTAACAGAGATGAGTGTTATACTGGTGACATTTGGATAGTGCTTTATTGCTTTTCTGGAAAGAGATTTGGCAACATGTTAAAAGAAAGGTACAAATGCCACAGCTCCAGTGCCTCGGGGATTTGAGGTCTTCATGGGACAGACTTAGTCACCGTACTGCCCCTCCCCGCCTCCCGGCAATGCTATTCATCACAGCAGGGCCTGGGTTACTGGGGACAGGGACACTGTGAGGCCTCTGCTCGGTGGTTCAAGCAGGGCAGGCAATCCCAGCCCTACGGGAGGCAGAGGCAGGAGGACTGCAAATTCAAACCCAGCCTGCACCACTCAGTGACTTAGCAAGACCCTGTCTCAGACTAAAATATTTGTAAAAAGGGCTGGGGATATAGCTCAGTGCTCCACCCCCCTCCCAAAGCAGGGTCAATGGTGCATTATGTTAACACAACCGTGTATACTGGGGTTGGGCACACACAGGACACACGTGTGCAAAAAGGACCCAGTAATTGATGCGGCGTTGTTCATGAGACACGGCCGAGGGGAGAAAAGGCCCTTTGCTCCCTGAGGCTGTGAAGCAGCGAGGTCTCCGGTGAGCTGTCATCCTGGGATTCTCTCCTGTCATGGTCAAATTACCCACCCGGCCCAGCCAGCTCGCTCCTGCCTCCAGTTTCCGTCAGTAATGACAAGGGCATGGCGCGGCCAGTTCACAGTCCAAAGGGCTTCCTGCCTGAGTCATCTCATGATCCCACTAGGAGACACATTCAGAGCGGGTGAGACATTAGCCCGTAGTGACACAGCCTCTGGGAGCTGAGCCGGACCCCACCCCCCGCTCCTGGCCCAAGCCTGCTGCCTGCTGCCTGCTCTACTCCCCAGCTGTGAAAGGTGGGCTTCAGAGGGACAGCAGGCATCCTGCACAGTGCTGCCCCCCAGCTCAGCTCAGTGGGGACCTCTGCCCCCACTCTGCTGACCAGAGAGAACTGAGTCCCTGCATCTCCCTCTCACCGGTGATGGAACCCAGGGTCTCTTCACTGAGTGATAAGCAGGGCCATTTATTTTATTTTATTTTTATTTTGAGAGAGGACCTTGCTAAGTCTCTTAAGTTGCTCAGGCTGGGCTTCAACTTGGCATCCTCCTGTCTCAGCCTCCCAGAGCACTGGGAGTATAGCACTCCCATACAATCATGCCCTGTAGGGTTTCCTCTCTGAACACAGGCCTCAAGCGAGAGGTGAATTTGGAGCCACCCACAGTGGCCTGGGTACAGGCCAGGAAGGGAGCCACTGCCTGCCAGTCACATTCCCTTGTACTTCCATCATAGTTCTGTGCAGGGCTTGGCGTTGTGGGCATTTTAAAGCCTGGACACACAGGCCCCGAGGACTGGACGTCTGCGGCATGGCGGCGTTACAAGTTCTTACTGAAACCAGTCTCCACTTCAGCAGCTTGCTTCTCCTTCCGTCTCCCTGGCAACAGGGCTAAGGAGGTTTTCCATGCCCGGAAGCCAGAAAGGTCGGCGGCTGAAGGTCAGACCATCACTGGGGCACAACCCTCCATCTTGGGTCCGCTCGGCATTGTGGAGTCCCCTGAAGCCAATTCTGATTATTCATGTGCCTGCTTATCCCCATTACTCATGGCCACAGCAGCAGTGCTTGCCTAGAGCTCCTCCATGGGGTGCTTAACCAGCAATTGTAGGAGCTAAAAGAAGCCAGGTATGATGGTGCCCTTCTATAATCCCAGCACTCTGGGAGGCTGAGGCAGGAGAATCCCAAGTTCAAAGCCAGCCTGTGCAACTTAGTGACTTAGCAAGACCCTGTCTCAGAATAAAACAGTTTTTTTAAAAGTCCTGGGCTCAGTTGAGAGAGAGTGAGAGTGCTCTGGAGGAGTTTTTTGAGGCCAGGTGCCCAATGGTCAGGTCCTCCTATTACTGGAAAGCCCCCGTGGCTGAACACTTCCTTGTGGTCTTGTTTGCATGCATTTTTCTGTTGGCCTCATTTGCGCGTTTACACAGAAAAGGAGGGCATTGAGAAGTCAGGCAGTTCAGGGGAGAATCAGCCAGACTAGTTTGACGCTGAAATTCCGATGTGCGTTTGGGGAGCAGGAGAGAAGTGGGCCCACTCCCCCAGACACAGCAGGGCATCCACAGCACCAATTAGGTGTCAGTCTTTTCATCAGGATGGGAAATGGGGTCCAGGAGGCTGGGCTGGGGTGTGGCGTCGGGCAGGACCATGGACAGGTACCAAGCACAGCACTGTAGCTGTCCAGCGGGCCGCGGTGCTGCGAGTTCCTGTAGCTGTGGGTCTCCGGTGCAGAGGCCCTGGCCACCCCGCGCCAGTCCGAACCTCCTCAGGGGCTGCAGTGGGTTCGGGCAGGCGGGGGTGGGGAGCCGGGGAGCCGGGGAGCCGTGCAGGGAGCCTCGGGGTCACCGCGTCCCTGCGCCGCTGCGGCTGAGAGGCGCGGGCTGCGCGGAGGTGGACAGCAGGGTCTCCTGGAGGCTGCATCAGATTTGCAGCGGCCCGGAAGTGAGAGGCAGCCGCTCCTTTGCCACTTGGCAGGCACGGGGGCACTTGCTGGGGTCCAGTACCTGAGGCTGGGCGCGGTGGCAGTGCAGACCTGTCATTCCAGCACTCTGGGAGGCTGAGGCAGGAGGGTCGCAAGTTTGAGGCCAGCCTAGGCAACTTAGAGAAGCCTGGGCTCAAAATAAAAGTAAAAAAGGCTGGGCATGTAGCTCAGGGTGAAGGCCCTGGGTTTAACTCCCAGTGCCGCAAAAAGAAAAAGAGAAAGAAAGAAAGAAAGAAAGAAAGAAAGAAAGAAAGACAAAGAAGCAGGTACCCAGGGAGGCCAGTGCTGTCTGAGCAAACACAGGACAGGTCAGAAGGTGCGGGCATCGTCCGGCGAGTGTCCAGCCAACCCAAGGATGGGGAGCACCAGGCCATTCCAGGGCCCCTGGAGAGCTCGTGCCATGAATCAGTCTATAAACACAGGGCAGAGAGCAATGGGGATGGAACGGCAGCTCCCGCTCATGGCCGCCTGGCAGGCTTCTCTCCTTGCAGGGCACAGCCGCAAGTCCTCAGTTCCTCAGTCTCTGCTGAGACCCGCACTCTGTACCTGGCCCTGCCTCTGGCCTCAGAGAGGCGCCTGGCACCCAGGGCTGGTGTCTCGCTGAGCTCCACTGAGTCTTAGGCTTTGCAGCCCCTTCTTTCTGCAGGGGGCATACAGGAGCAGAGCTGGCTAGAATAGTTACTTAAAAGGCGTTTTTGTTTCCTTTGTGGTACTGGGGTGTCCTGTTTACTTTTCTCTCCTTGCTGAGATAAAATACCTGATAGCCAAAATGAAGGAAGGAAAGGTTTATTTAGCTCACAGTCCGTAATCAGCTGGCTCCAAGGCAGGGTGACATGGCATGGGGACAACAGAAGACAGCAAAAGCAACAAGAGCAAGAAGAGCAAGAAGTGGGGGAGAGCAAGCCCCTTTTCCTTCCTTGTTTTGTAAGCAGGCTACCACCCCCCAGGGTGGGTGTAGCACTCACACCACCTCCATGCCCTCCTCTGGCACAGGCTGAGGATGTTTACACAGTATGGACCCTGGCCCCCTGCTGAGTCACTTAAACTTCTAAACTTCTCAAGTTGGCACAATGTATCAACCATTACATAGTGGTTGAGCCCAGGGGCCTTCTACATCCCCAGCCCTTTTAATTTTTTTTTTTAAGATAGACTTTCTTTAAATTGCTAAATACACGGGCTGGGCTTGAATTTGTGGTCTTT
The DNA here is from genome assembly GCA_004363535.1 of Dasyprocta punctata. Classification (NCBI taxonomy): domain Eukaryota; kingdom Metazoa; phylum Chordata; class Mammalia; order Rodentia; family Dasyproctidae; genus Dasyprocta; species Dasyprocta punctata. The sequence continues at coordinate 24,871 of RJWM01026624.1, forward strand.
CTGCCTCAGCCTACCAGAGCTCTGGGATTACAGTCATGCCTCACCACACCCAGCTTAAGGAAATGTTTTTTGTAGTCTCACATAAGCTCCAAATCACGAAGAAAAGATGGAGATTTTTCCAGAATCAAAATGAAGTCATAACCAAAATTAAGACAAACAGAAAAGAAGAAAACGTCTATAAAATATGTCACAGATATAGGGTGGGAATAGTAACATACACACTCTTACAGTGAAATAAGGAATATCTAGCTGGGCATGATGGTGCATGTTTGTAATCCCAGGCTGAGGCAGGAGGATGCCAAGTTTGATTTCAGTGTGAGTAACTTAGCAGCTTAGTGAGCCCCATTCTCAAAATAAAATATAAAAAGGGCTGGGGATGTAGCTCACTGAGTTTAATCTCTAGCACCACAATAGATCTCCAAGGGAGATCTATTCCAAGACTCTCAGTAAATGCCTGATGCCAAGGATAATAACCCTCAAACCTTAGATTTTTCCCTACCCAAACATAACTATAATGAAGTTTAATTTATAAATTCGGCACAGTGGGAGATTGCCAGCAATTAAGTATGCATAAGATAGAACAATGACCATATTAAGTAAACTAATGGTTATCTGAGTACAGGCATCAGATATGGTGACACTAATTATGTGACTACCATGCAGGCAGCTTACACAGCGTGGACACACTGCATACACAGATGCTCCAAGTCCTAGGTGGGGTGGGAAAGTGTGAGATTCCATCTGCTACTCAGAACAGCACTTAACTCAGTCTTTATGAGACGCTTATTTCTAGAAATTTCCATTTAATATTTTTGGACCAGAGTTGACTTCGAGTCACTGAATCCGAAAAGTCAAGCTGCAGATAAGGCAGGGTATTGCCCTAGACATTCACGGATGAGTGATTTTGTGTGCTGACTACATTGTTCCCGTGTGACTATTCAATTATCTCAACGCTATCTTCAAGACAGTGTCATTGCCGTGGTGTTTTGTTTTGGCTTCTAAGCCACGGTAGCGTTTGCCCAGGTTGCACTGCGAGTGAATGTGAGTGCTGGGGTCTGACTGGCTGTGAATCCTGGGCTGTCAGCCCTTGTGATCCACCAGCACTTGCCCTTCCTGAAGGAGGACACGGGACTGGATCAGGATGGTGCATGGCAGGACACCTGCTGGGTGTGGTCCGTGCGTGTTATGAAGTGTCCCTCCCACCATCCCAAGAAGCCACATGACCGAAAAGCACTTGTCACCTGGGACAGGTGTTCTGTCATCACAATGCAGAGCAAGTGACCCTGCAGAAAGAGCCATGCTGAGACTGTGAGTTCCAATCACATCACCTTTGAGCAGCTTCAGCCCAGGTGAAAGCAAAGCTTCCCTCTCAGTGCAGAATTTGCAACAGGCAGCACTGTGACATTTTGGCTGATAGCAGGATCCTCCAAGGCCCTCAGTTCAGACAGCATGGTTTTCTCCACTGTGGGTTGGCACTGTAATTCAGGATCTTATGTCTCTATCACTGTCACCCGAGCAGTGATGCTGAAAATGTGCACCAAACAACTCTTAAACAGGGGCTTGGGTCCAATCAGGCCCTGAAGTAACCCACAATGATCTATGCATCCTTCGAAGTGAGACAGAGCCCAGGGCCGGAGCAGTAGGTTCTGGCAAAGCCACCTGGGCTCTGGCTGGCTCTGTGGCCCAGCAGCAGGCTCCTCTCACCCGCTTCCAGGCTGGCTGCTGGGCCTTTGTGAGCAGAGTCCTGAGAACCTAGCTTGGCTTTAGGCCTTGGTGTCTGTTATGGATTACAAACTGGTGGTCAACTTAGCACCAGTTTCAGCTGGTGTTGAGTTAAAGATGTTCCACCTGAAGAAAGTTGCCAGCATAAATAGGGACGTGGGGAAGAAGAGCCGGGCGTTGTGGGTTCTTCCGAGAGTTGCTGTTGGAGCCGCTGGTTCTCCTGGAGGTGCTTGTCACGCTGGCTTCTCCAATGTGGATTCGGCCATTATTGTCGGAGGAGCTCGGGACCTCATCGGTGAGAGTGGCTGAGGTTCATGTTGCGAGAGCTCTGCTCCTCACACCGAGCATCGCTTCCTGGCTCCGGAGGGGAGGCTGTGTGCTGGAGAACCTGGTCACGCTGGGCTTCCTGACCTGTGCTCAACTGTTCTCCATCGTCAGAGGAGCGCGGGACCTCGTCGCCGTTGGGGATGGCTGTGGTGCTCTTCAGGGCAGCCCCGCTTCTTTTGAGCATGACTTCTCGGCTCCTATGTAGAACCCTCAACCCACTGCACAGCTCCTTCACCCTGCTGGCATAGACTTTCTAGTTCCACCACTGACCTGTGGCCTTCCCAGCACAGAACCGTAAATAAACTGGCGTGAGCCCTTATTGGGGGCTCTTAGGTTCCCAGTTGGTACTGTGGAAGGCATTGTCATGCATTCGGGTCTCTAGTGGGACTCTTGCATGATATTGCTGTGGGATCCAGGCCCTCGGCTATCCTGGGTCTTAGTGTTGTGGACAGATCTTCCTGCACCGTCTTGTGTTTAACTTTGGGTGATTATGATAAAACAGTATTACAAATCCTGTGTCCTGTATGTAGTCGTTCTCCATGTAACCCCTGACTACAACAGAGGTCAAGGGACAAAAGCAAATAGATGTTCAATGATTAAGTCCAGAAAGAATTATAATTTTGATCATTTTTCTTAGCCAATGGCCATCATTCTCTTTCTCATTTATTTCTGATTTTCAAACCCCTCTGACAGACACTTGCCCATCACTCATTTCCCTGAGAAGCACTAGTGGCATTGCAGTGTTTCAAAACTTTTCCAGTCTCCTGAATTCTGTGCATGACATATGGTTTCAGTAGGGAGGTACTGATTGCACAGTGAAGCCTGTTATTTCTTCCACTTTTCACTGCTCTGCTCACAGCTTGCTGGCAGCTGAGCTGCGAATAGGATTTTAAGGTTCAGCATGAAATC